>JAJPUD010008945.1:18098-76892 GCA_023553655.1 Myrmecobius fasciatus | reverse complement strand
TGCTGATGATTTATGTGGATTTATTTTGTATCCTGCAACTTTGCTAAAGTTGTGGATTAATGAATAAACTTTTCAAGGATTGAAAAACTCTATAGTAAATCCTGTTCTTAGCAACATCTTGGATTTTTTTTTTTAAATTATGACATTCCCCTACCCAACACTTAGAACTGTCCTCTATTGGGTTTATTTCGGTAAGTAAACTTCTCAGCTTGGCATTCCAAGCCCTCTTCTGTATGATCCCAGCCCATCTTTTTCCAGCATTCCACTTGTCTGCTATAAATGGTATTCCTTGCTGTATCTCAAAACACATGCCGTATTTTCCCCACATCTAAATATTTGTACATACTGCTTCTTCCACCTGGAATGGCCTCCCTGGCTATAGAAATACAACTGTTTTCTAGATGTTATCTTCTTCAGAATGCATTTACAAATTCCTTGCGACCTAAATGTGTTCAAAGAATGGATAAGTCTGAGCTACTCATGGACACTTAAGTCATCTGTACCTCTTTTTCATCACTCATTTGCCCAATTCAGCCTTTATGATATTTGTGTGCTCACCTTATGCACCTGCTAGTCTTTAAGCTCCTTAAGAGCAGAGACTGAGTCTTACTTTATTTCTACAGAACCAATGTTTCACACAATTAGTTTTTGATAAAGAATCCTTAAACCAAATGAATCAGTTTTGTTTTTTTAAGCTTGATTTATAAATTATGAGCCTCACCTTCCTGTCTGTGAGTCAGAGAGTAAGGCTATGGATATCCACTCCAAAACTAGAGCAGCAGATGCCAAGTCCATAAGAAGGACCCATATTATATACAAGGGACAACTGCTGTTACGTTGTTCACAACACTATGAAATATATTACTGGAACCATAACTACTGGGGGACAATGAGAAAGAATATCCTTGCAATAAAAAAAGATTAAGGACATCTTGGGGCAAAACAAAGGAAATTAAAACTATTTCTATTCTGAAATATTATATTATATTACTAATTGGTAATTTTATATTTACTATTTAGAAAGGAAAACATTTCCTCACAGAGCACCTTTTCCCATTGTGTGACCCATCAGAGCTCTGTAAGTCACAATTTCATAAATGTTTACTAATAAGAAAGTTGAGGTTCAGAAAGTTAAGTCATTTGCCCAAAGATGGACTGAGTAAATCCTAGATTCCAGACCTCATTAACATACTACACTTCTACCAGCTGGTCACCACAATTTTCCTTTAATCCACCAAAATTACAACTTGAAAATGATCAGGAAACACTTCAAATTTCAAAACTGAAGAAAACATACACCATGGAAAAATAGTGTCATTTATGGTTGGCCTAAATGTACAATTTTAGGAATAAAATTTGTGCCATATTCATTTTTATATTAAGCCTACATACAAGGAAAATAAGCCTTAGATAAATTAAAGTTCGATATCATAAGTCCATCTACTAATGTTATCCAAAAAAACCAAAACTTTACACCAGAACAAGGATAAATTTTTTACTTTAATGAAATACTGTCTTCCAACTAAACTATATTCAGAAAAACATTTAAGAATACTCGCTGAATATTCTGGACTATGGGCTAATTTAGGCAAATGTTTCATTCATTACAGAGAGATGATTCAAGTTCATTTTCCCCATGAGACTGTAGGAACTAATTTTTTTTAAAGTAACACTAAGGCCAAACCTTACATAAATTTAAGTCTGTGGAACTGCAGATGAAATTTGAACTGAAATCATACAAGTCAAACTTGGAAAATCTATGTCTCCAATCCAGAATCACAAAGTGTGAAGCTCTGGTGAGCTCCCTTTGCAGATGAGGAAATGGGTCAAGAGTAGTGAAGGACTTTACCCATGGTCATGCTGCTAAGTGGCAAAGCCAAGTCTAATGACTCCAAAGCTGATGCCATTTCCACTATACCACATGGGATTTGAAATAATATTTCATGCAAAACTGAATTAACTGAATTCATTTTTCAATTCAAATGAACTTTTCTTAAGCTCCTACTTTCACTACTTTCAGAAAAGAGAAATAGGTGCTGAGGGGACACAAAGTAGGCTGTGGATATCATAGTAGTAGCCATCTCTAAGGTGAGGTATAGGGATAGGTAGAGAGAAAGGAAGAAAATTTTAAAAAAAGAAATTTACATGATAACTTTGTTGTATATTTGAGGGAATAACAAATTGTACATGGCAGATTTGTAGTTTCATGTGCAATCATCGTTTTTATTGTACTGTAATGAAAATGCTTGTTTTGTTCTGTGAATTGAAAATGAAATAAATTAAAAAACAAAAAAAAAGACAGTACATACCCACATGGTACCAAGTTCATCATTAAAAGAACTATCATCTATCATAAAGAAAGGAAAAGGCCCCACATGTGCAAGAATGTTTGTGGCAGCCCTTTTTGTAGTGGCTAGAAACTGGAAATTGAATAGATGCCCTTCAATTGGAGAATGGCTGAATAAATTATGGTATATGAATATTATGGAATATTATTGTTCTGTAAGAAATGACCAGCAAGATGATTTCAGAGAGGCCTGGAGAGACTTGCATGAACTGATGCTGAGTGAAATGAGCAGAACCAGGAGATCATTATACACGGCAACAACAGTACTATATGACGATTAATTCTGATGGACATGGCTCTCTTCAACAATGATATGTTTCAAACCACCTCCAATTGTTCACTGAAGAAAGCCATATACACCCAGAGAGAGGGATGCGAAATGTGGACCACAACATAACATTCTCATACTCCTTGATTGATGTTTGCTTACATTGTGTTTCCTTTATCTGATATATCGTTTGTGTAGATAAGATTTTTCTTGCACAACAATGATAAGTTTGGAAATGTGTATACATAAAAAAAAAAAAGAAATAACCAATAGGATGATTTCAGAGAGGCCTGGAGAGATTTACATGTGATATGAGCAGAACCAGAAGATCATGATACACAGCAACAACAAAATTGTACAATGATCAGTTCTGGTGGATATGGCCCTCTTCAACAATGAGATGTTTCAAACCAGTTCCAATTTTTCAATGATGAAGAAAGCCATATACACCCAGGGAGAGGCCTGTAAGAACTGAGTGTGGCCTAACACCATATACCAAGATAAGGTCAAAATGGATTCATGATCTAGGCATAAAGAATGATATTATAAACAAATTAGAACAATGTAGGATGGTTTACCTCTCAGGCCTGTGGAGGGGGAAGGAATTTGTGACCAAAGAAGAACTAGAGGTCATCATTAATCACAAAATAGATAAGTTTGACTATATCAAGTTAAAAAGTTTTTGTACAAACAAAATGAATGCAGACAAGATTAGAAGGGTAGCAGTAAACTGGGAAAATATTTTTACATTCAAAGGTTCTGATAAAGGCCTCATTTCTAAAATACATAGAGAATTGACTCAAATATATAAGAATTCAAGCCATTCTCCAATGGATAAATGGTCAAAAGATATGAACAGACAATTTTCAGATGAAGAAATTCAAACTATTTCTGGTCACATGAAAAGGTGCTCCAAGTCACTATTGATCAGAGAAATGCAAATTAAGACAACTCTGAGATACCACTACACACCAGTCAGATTGGCTAAAATGACAGGAAATGATAATGATAACTGTTGGAGGGGATGTGGGAAAGCTGGGACACTAATACATTGTTGGTGGAACTGTGAACGGATCCAACCATTCTGGAGAGCAATTTGGAACTATGCTCAAAAAGTTATCAAACTGTGCATACCCTTTGACCCAGCAGTGTTTCTACTGGGCCTATATCCCAAAGAGATTTTAAAGGAGGGAAAGGGCCCCACTTGTGCAAAAATGTTTGTGGCAGCCCTTTTTGTAGTGGCTAGAAACAGGAAACTGAAGGGATGCCCATCAATTGGAGAGTGGCTGAATAAATTATGGTATATGAATGTTATGGAATATTATTGTTCTGTAAGAAACAATCAATAGGAGGTTTTCAGAGAGGCCTGGAGAGACTTGTATGAACTGATGCTGAGTGAAATCAGCAGAACCAGGAGAACATTATACACAGCAACAAGACTATACGATGATCAATTTTGATGGACATGGTTCTCTTCAGCAATGATATGATTCAAACCAGTTCCTATTGTTCAGCGATGAAGATAAGTCATATACATCCAGAGAGAGGCCTGTGGGAACCGAGTGTGAACCACAACACAGCATTTTGACGCTTTCTGTGAATGTTTTCCTTCTTAGGTTGTTTTTTTCTTCTTCTCTTTCTAGATCTGATGTTTCTTGTGCAGTAAGATAACTGTATAGATATGTATACATGTATTGTATTTGTCATATAATTTATCCTATTTAGCATGTATTAGATTACCTGTCATCTAGGGGTGGGGGGTGGGGGGAAGGAGGGGAAAAGCTTGGGAAAAAAAGTTTTTGCAAAGATCAATGTAGAAAAATCACTCATATATTTTGTAAATAAAAAGCTTTATAAAAAAAAAGAACTATCATCTGAGCGTAGGTACTTTCTATGCTCTTAATAATCAGATGGGTTTTATGACAAATCACTTCTAACAAGTCACTTCTGCAAGAAAGTCATTATACTTATTATAACTGCTTCAGTAAATTCAGTGACTCATGTATGTATGTACATGCTCTCCTATACTTGTATATGGCATATATGTTATTTGAAGTCCTCTAATCATTAAAAATCATAAATTAGATTGGAATTAGATTCCTGATTTAAAGAAGCCCAAGAAAGATCCATTGTAAGCATATGTACTAAGATGCAAACAAAATGTTACCTGTGGCTTTTTTCATAGTATTCCGGGGCCGGGCAGGTGTGGGCAGAGGAGATTTCACTGGTTCTTTAGGACCTTCTTGGCAGTCACCACCTTTAAACCCAGGGCAGCACCTCCATTCCAGTTGTGTGACTGTCTTGAACTTAATAGTATATCTGGGTCTGAAATTAACTCGATACCTGACAAAGAAAAGGTAAATAATTTGCTTTATGATTATGTTTTTAAATCACTATTCTCATGTCAAGGATTCCTAGAACTAGGAGAACATTGTACACAGTAACAACAGGATTATGTGACAATCAATTGTGATGTACTTGGCTCTTCTCAGTAATGCAATGATTCAGGGCAATTCCAATAGTTTTGAGATGGAAAGTGTAAATCATATACAAAAAGAGAACAATTGAAGCATATATTTTCACTTTTTTTTGTTTGTTTCTCATAGTTTTTTTTTTCCTTTTGATCTGATTTTTCTTGTACAATATGACAAATATGGAAGTATGTTTAAATTGATTGCACATATTTATCCTATATCAAATTGCTTGCTGTCTTGGAGGTAAGGGAAGATGGGAGAAAATTTTAGAACACAAAATTTTACAAAAATGAATGTTGAAAACTTTACATGTATTTGGAAGAATAAAATATTATTTAAAAAAAGAAAATGTCTGTTATGTTGTATTTTAAGTGCTGGATTTAATCAACCAATAAGCACTTATTAATAACCTATTATGTGCCAGGCACTGTGCCAGGTGCTGATGACACAAAGATAAAAGTGGTTGATTGAAAATGGATCAAAAGCTTCATTTGGATGGTGGTACTTGAGCTGAGTTTTGAAGGCAACTCAAGATTCTAAAAAGGGAAGATGAGAAAACTGGTAATTCATTCAAGGCAGGGGAGAAAGCCAGTGAAAAGTATGGTGATGATAATGGGCATTCCTCTGTAAGATATTGAAGGCATCTAGTCCAATCCCCTCATTTTAGAGATGAAGAAATTAAGGCAAATCTATACAGAAGTGGTAAGCATCAGAGGTGAGATTTGAACTCAAGTCTTCTAACTTCAGAGCCAATGAAATTAGGTTAAATGAAATAGGACAATTAAGGCTAGCCTACTGCTGCCCAAAAGGCAGTCATGGTAGTAGAATAAACTTTCTAGCCAGGGTTAGCAGATTAAGCTTTCTTGCCTTTCTGCTCAAGACAGATGATGGTAAATGATAGTTTCTGTTATAAAGTGAGCCATGTCAAGAGGGGTTGAGTATTGCAAAATCATGGGCTCTGAAACTCAGACTGTCTTTCTAGAAGAATTAAAACTCTTGAAAATGTCCCTTTACCAACC
Source organism: Myrmecobius fasciatus (assembly GCA_023553655.1). Taxonomy (NCBI): domain Eukaryota; kingdom Metazoa; phylum Chordata; class Mammalia; order Dasyuromorphia; family Myrmecobiidae; genus Myrmecobius; species Myrmecobius fasciatus. The sequence goes on along the minus strand of JAJPUD010008945.1, from coordinate 70,784 downwards.
ACAAAAACCTTAGGAGTTGAGAACATGAGCCAACCATCTATATTTAATTGTGGGATGTGCCTGGGGCCTATAGTTGAATCCTTTACTATTCCAAGATATCTATAATCTCATGGGCATGGGTATTATCTGTATCAGCATAGATTTCAACCTATCCAGGTCTTCTTATGCTATGAGAGTCTTGTTCAAATTCCTTTATTCATCCTCTGAAGAGAATATACTCAAAGTTCTAGAAGCCTTTATCTAGATCTCAAGATTACCAATGTAGCATTCTGACTGGCTGTTTTATCCCTTGTCTTTATACTAAGTGAAAAAAATAAAGATGAACTAATAGAATCTTGATTGAATGGGGGTTGTGGGTGGAAAGGTAAAGAAACTGGAAAGGATAGGGAGGGATCCTTGGAGTCTTTGCAGTGGGCCATAGCTTGTTTACCTGCAGATGTTGCTCAGGATTTATTTCTATCTCTACTGCTGCTCTACAGAGAAGCTGGTTAGGGCCAGGGCCAGAATGTACTGTAGTGATGATGCAGCACTAATCCAGGAGGGAGGGAGGTCTCTTTCCTGCTTCAGGCTGAATTGGGTACCTGAGCCCAAGCTGGGCTGGAAAGAAAGATCCTTATCACATCTTCCAGAGGTGCTACTTAATAAATGTTTATTGAATGGACTCAGATATCTCTAAAGCTTCTTCTAGCTCTAAAGGTTATAAATTACTAAAAATTATGGTAACAGTTTTATGAAGGAAGAATTTCATATCTGAAGATGACTCTATTCACTGACAATGGTGAACGCTACCTCAATAGGCACAGAAAGCAGTTTTATGATTAATTTAATTAAAGAAATGGCCTTGTTAAAAGGTGCCTCCAAAAGGGCTTAGAATCAAAGGCCATGAGATTATATCTAAATCCATCTTTCTTCCTATCCTCCTCACTAGCAAACAGGATTGTATAGTAATCTATTGTCCTGACATCCATTTTTTAAAATAGAAAAATTCTGATTTGTGTTTTGTCTCTTAAAGAAGATGACTATTTAGGGGGTGGAAACTGTATAATTTCAGAAAAGCTTACTGAACTCAGCCAAGTTCTTCAGGTTGAGTGGACAAAGCTGTTTACTCTTTAATACTGTCTATTTGGCAATATTGGATGATGTTGAAATAACAGAATCAGGTGAGGAAGGCTGGGCCAGAAATATCAAAGAGCTTGATGTCTCCTCCTCCAAAGAGGAGGAAAGAGATCTTCATTAACCCAGATAAAGATTGGACTGACCTCTGTAACACTGAACCAGGATAAGCCATGCTTTGTAAAATTTCTAATTTTTTAAACACAATTCTTCCTTTTTTTTCCTCCCTGAAAACCATTTAACAGCTGGCTCAAAAATGATATAAATATCTCCTTCCCTTGCTTTAATAGCCTCACTTTATAGCTATGGAATCCTGAAGAATGGCATGCATAGCATTTTTTCCCAAGCCAAATGTATGGGAGAATCTTCCCTGGAAAAGTGATACAGCTAGCAATGGTGAAGAATACACCTCACTGCCATGAGAAACATTGTGGAATTTCACTATATTTTTTTCTAAAAATTTTTTTTAAATCATCCTAGGTTTTGTTTCTATTGCAGTTTACTAACATTACAATACTGAAAAATAAAATTGATCATAATAAAACCATAAACTCCATAATTTAGTGTTTTAAAATAAATGAAAATGTTAAATTTAAAAGTCCTTTTTTCATATCCCTTCCTAAATTATTTTTCTTTTCTGTGTATTATTAAAGTTTTATTGGTATCTTTGTTTTAATGTGAGTTATTTTCTATTATCATTCCATGTAACAGTGAAAAGGTTGGTTAGTTGAAAAGTAAACTAACCAAGAAAATGACCCTTCTGACAAAGTAGGCTACATTACTCACCTGTAATCATGCACTTCTCTACTGGGAAGAAGAAAATATGTTTTATAATTTGAACACTTTTCCAGGAAAAATGAGTCATGAAATATTATTGTCTCTTTGTTTAGTGGTTTTATGAACTCTGAGCCATGGGAACTCCTTGTGTTTAGATGATTCCCCAGAGACACAGTCCTGGGATCCTAATTTAAAAGAGAGAATTGTAAGGGGTAATCCAGCCCTACCTTTTCCACCCTCAGTGACTCTCCTGGAGCTAAATTGCTTTGAGGATCTTTTAGATTTTTCTACTACAGTGATGAGCCATAATGGATATGTCCTGGGTTACAGAAGAGGAGAGGAATAAATTTAGACTCATTGCAACGTGATGACTGGGTTTTAAAACAATCCTTGCTTCCCTGCCCAGGATAGAGCAAAGAAATATTCATCTCTATCCCTCCTAGGGAGCTCAGCAAGTCTCAGAATTATGAAATAGTAACTGGGATCATTTTAGTCAAGAAAAAATATGAGAGTTTGGGAGATATTCATAATCCATTCTAACACATCACCTGTGCAGCTTTAGAGGACCCTGAGATTAGGGTATGAATTGAATCAAAGGGGGAGGATCATATAGCTTAATGGTCTCTTTGTCAAAAAATCACTTGTTGAAATAACTGTGCTTTAATCTGGGATTGTGCCCCATCCAAAGAATACTATGGACAACTAATTAGTTCCAGGGCCAATCTTTGGGACTGTTAAAGATAAGGTTCAGAGAAGTCTTGGAATAGGACTAGATGATTCTAAGAACCAAAAATCATCTTGAATTTGCCCTAAACCAGATTTGAACCAATCTATTCTCCACTGATTCCTTCAGCTCATTATCCTTGGGGAGGAAAGGGAAGGCAACAATAAAAATTATTCCCTTAAAGGTTCTCTTCTAAGTTCCAGAAACAAGTCTACAAGGCAAGCAACTGATCCTACGAACTAAAGTTTTTTTGTTTTTTTGTTTTTTTAGCATCCCTTTTCTCTAAATGAAATATTCTCTGCCTCTGCAATAATCAAACAATACTAACAGGTGTCCTGCTCTGTTCATCTGTTCTTCAAGTTCTATAAATCTTTAAAAGTTCTTTTTCTTTTGCCTGGCTTTCAAAGCAACCTCTAAAAAATTGTATGCAATACAAAAATACAATTTATCAGTTATCTCACGGAGATACTGAGCTGTGCTGAATTTCTCCCAAGAAGGTTCTTTCTAGTGAAAATGTCTTACTCATCTGGTCGTAGATCTGGCAAGAAATACCTTGGAGGCTGACACTTCTTGCTATATATACTCAGGGCACTACTCAACGAATCTGAAAAGTAATAGGCTAAAGAAAGTGGGAAAATAAACAAAATAAAAGTAGCTCTTTTTTGCTTACTAGTGTAAATCAGATGTGTAAACTGTGAAGACAAAAGCACTCAAACAGACTAGAATAATAGTCAGTATTCATCATGGTGATAAATGTTTTGTCAAATTTGGAATAATAAGCATAACTCACATTTATATAGCACTTTTATACAATGCACTTCCCTTGAAATGACCCTATGGGATATATATATATGTGTGTGTATATATATATACATATATATATGTAGAGTAGTAGCAGCATCCCCATTTTACAGATAAAGAGGCTCAAAGACATTCAGCAACTTGCTATGATCTCATAGAGTTAACATCAGAAGTTGGATTAAAATCCAGGCCTTCCTGACAGAGTAAATCCAGAACTTTATCCATGATACGACCTTGGGATTAGGAAAAGAAGCCTGGTGTGAGTTGGAAACCTGTTTTTGAATTCTACCTCAGACACTCATCACTCTATAATCATGGGCAAGTCATTAGTCATTACCTCGGCCTGAAAAAGGATAACAATCCTGCTACCAATGACACAGTCTTGGAGAGGAAAGTGTTTTGCAAAGCTAAACATATTATATAAGTGGGACTTATTATTACTTCTAATGTCTTAACTTCTTTCCAAACTGAGCAGCAATTCTACTGCATCACAATGGGCTCCAAAGAAATAAAAGGACTCCAAATTACAAAGTATAGTCAACTACATTTACTTTTAGCCGACTGTTAATTTCAGCAGTAACAATGACAATGAGATTTAAAAAATCTCAAAATAGAGAAAAAATTTTAAAATCTCAAAAGATTTTATAAACCATAGTTGTTGACAAATAATTCTTGTTTGTTTTTTTTTTAATTCACAAAATAAATGAAATTGGATTGTGATATTGGGATCAGTTCTTGGGTCTCAGGTGCAAATCCAAGCCCAGTAAGTTGGCAGGACCACTCCAAATACAGAATGGGGGGGTTAATAGGTAGAAGGGGACTTTCTATTGGCAACGTCTGCTGACAATGAAAATCTTTGCAAGTAGCATTCACTCCCCGTAAGGCAACTATGTTACATATACCAATAGCACCAAGAGTGCTTGTTACAATAAAACCAATATATCTTTCAAAGAATGTCTATTTGTACCTTCCTCCACTACCTTGATAAATGAAGTTGTTTTATGACTTTGGGGTGAGGACAGGACAATTCTTTAGAGGTGAATATAACTTAATGGGAAATATCTCACTTGAACTTTCTAGAACATCAAAATGTCAATATGCTACTAATCTCAAGACAAACATTGCTGGGAAAGAAAAGATACCTAATAAACATAAAAATCTGCAGATATGTTCAGCCCTGATAACAGTAGAATATAAAACTATTATAATAGAAGATGTGTTTAAACATCAAACCCTCTCTTCCACCCCCAGGGTCTGTCTGCTTTTGATTATAAAAGGCAAATGTTAACTATTTTTCTTTTTCATTTTTATCTTGAATAACAGCATCACTGATGTGAAAGGACTTGTACACTAAAAAGTCCAAATTCTAGGACACAAATTTTCTTATCTAAACTGAATATTCTGACCAACCACATTAATGAGTGCAGGCTTTCCTCGTATTATTCCATTGATAATTCTCCACCGTCACTGCTAAGGAAACAGTTATTCATAGCCCTACAGAAGCTGAAGGAGAACCACCAATCTCCAACTACCACAGTAGGGAGAATGAGACTGCTTTTCTCAGAATCAAAAAAGTCCTACCTTCTTTGTGAGGATTGCTAAGCCTGTTATCACACTGAGCGATATGCAACCATCAAGAGTTACAACTTTTACTTATGATTTTTAATTAGTTTTGACTTCTATTTTTTAAAATTAATGTTTCTTTTCAAGATATAACAGTATGGAAAACTTCCACCCTGTGCTGTGAAAGGAAATGAGAAAATCCCATCCATAAGCCAACCATATATATATATATATATATATATATATATATATATATATATATATATATATATTACTCTTCTAGATAGTATATAAATGCTATCTACTACTTTTTGTTAATAGTATTTTATTTTTCTAAATACATGGAAAGATATTTTTCAACATAAATTTTGATGAAATTTTGTATTCTAAATTTTTCTCCCTCCCTCATCACCCTCTTCTCCAAGACAGCAGGCAAATCTGATATAGGTTAAATATGTGCAATTCTTTTAAAGATACTTCCATATTTGTCATGTTGCACAAGAAAAATCAAATCAAAAGAGAAAAAAAAACATGAGAAAGAAAAAAACAAAAAGATGAAAATATTATGCTTTGATCCACATTCAGTATCCATAGTTCTCTCTCTGGATGTGGATGGCATTTTCCATCCCAAGTCAGTTGAAATTGCCTTAAATTGCCACATTGTTGAGAAGAACCAAGTCCATCACAGTTGATCATTACATAATCATGTTGTTGCTATGTATAATGTTCTTCCTGGTCCTGCTCACTTCATGAAGCATCAATTCATATAGGTCTTTCCAGGCTTTTCTGAAATCAGTGCTACCTACTACTAATCAATCAAACTATGCTAATCATGATTCTTATATCATATTCCTTAGCCAGAATGACAATTTATATCTATATTTATATGTATCTATTTTCTTTCTGTCAACTTAAAATTTTCAACTTATTTCTCTTTATTCCAAAATACATAATCTATGAGAGCATTTGTAAACTTTATCCCTTAATATGAAAGACTATTACAATGTTCTAAAGTCCCAATCTTTTTTCTCAGAAGTTTTAGGTAGGTTTTTTTGCTTTCTTCTCTTTTTTTCCAGTTTGAACTTTTCTCATCTCCCTTCCAGACAACCTTAAAGTTAGAAGAAAAAGCTGTTCTAATTCAGTAAGAAATCTGTGATAATTTATTTATTCTTTTTCTTTTGTTTTTCTTATTTTGTTCTTTATGAGTTCTGTAACTTTTATGAGTTGCTTAGAGAAACAAAAGATCTTATCAGGAAATGGAGGTAATTACAGCTTGTGGGATTTCGGACAATATATTCATCTGACTCTTTTATAACAGTTTGACAAACAGTTCTCAAGCCATTTGTTATACCTCTGAGTCATTTTCTTGCCAATTGTTTTTAGTATCCTATATAACAGCATTTAACTACTTAAGGGAAGTTGATAATAACATAGATAACTTGAAAAGCATTTTATAAAGCAATGCATAAATGTAAACTACTATTAATCATAAGCTAATGCATCTTGATTTGCTAAACTCACTTTCCAAGGAGTGGCAGGATTGTCTTGTAGACAGAATCAAAAAGTTGGAAACACAAAGACATAGTCTCACATGCCACCTCTACCACAGAGAGGTTGCATGACACTGGACAAGTTATTTACCATCTCAATGCATCAGTGGCAGCTAGATAGAATGCTGGGCCTGGAGTCAGGAAATTTGAGTTCAGATCTGGCCTCAGATGCTTATTAGCTATATGACTTATTTCCTTCAGTTTCCTCATCTGTAAAATGAGCTGGAGAATGAAATGGAAAAGCACTCCAGGATCTTTGTCAAGAAAACCCTAAATGGGGTCACAAAATCAAGACACGACTAAAAATGACCAAACAATAACAATGTACCAGGCAACTCTAGGGACTATTAAACTGTATAAGAACTGCTAATTTAAATTAGTGGAGGGAGTTTCCTTGGTGAAAATTTCTTAGACTAATGAAATTAAAGTTATGAATAAAAAAATTCCTTAATAGACAAAAAACAATATTTTTGAAAATTTTAGTTTGTGGTAAAACTAATATTTATGTTTTTAAAAATCATACTCAATATTTCTGACTTAACAATAAAAAGGTATGGAATACTGCATGATATCAAATGCTTGAGATGTGTCAGTAGGTTTTCCTCAATTTTTTCTTAGATACAAGGGAAGAGTCAATGGATGGATATGAGAAATAATTTTTATATTTAAAAGTTATCAATAAGAGTTATTCAGGAAAAAACAAGGAAAGGGAAGCTAAGTCAAAGATGTGTATTCATTCAATTACTGAAGCAAAGATAGAAAGAATAGCTAATATGAGCAAAATGCTCTATTGGCTAGACAAATTAAAAGGGTAGGGAGGGTGCAGAAGCAAAAGGTCAAAATAAACCACAAACCGAATAATTGCCCATCTTCACATAACCTGTTTGCTAAATTTAACCCTACTGGGTTTTCTTGTCACTTGAAATCCTTCATACTTTATCTACCATTTTCTATTATTCTACATATGACTTTTTACACTGTTGTTCTAAAGTCTTACATTTGCTGTGTATTTACCATTTTAGAAATTGCTCAGAAAAATCCCCACAAACTACCAGCTCTTTTTAAGTAAAGCAAATATTTTATGTATTTTGTTGTATCTTCAAATAATGCTTCCCATCTATGTCTTTGGATACGTTATTTTATCTTCATAAGTCTCAGTTTCCTCATCTGAATAATGAAATTTTTGATTATATGATTTCTGAGGTCCCTTCCAATTTTACAACTATGATCCAATAATGAGACTTATGATACATCTCAGAGATATGTGTGATCCTGGGGAAGTTGCATCACTTCTCAGTACTTAGATCAAAGAGATCAAATTCACAGGCCACAAAATGCCGTAGGACACTAGAAATAAATTAAAACAGAATAAAAGGTAATGGGAAATGTTTAACAAAACAGATTTTTTTTAAAAGGCAATATAGATAATATTAATCTGTGGCATCCCAAGTCACTGTGGTTAGCAGGAATACATCTCTATTTGAGTTTAATAAGACTGATCTTGACAAATTTTTTAAATCTCTTTCCTAATGAAATCACAGGTTTAGTTCAAAAGGAAGTGTTCAAATTAAATGAAGTGATCTCTATCTACTTCATATCCCTTGAAAAAAAGAGGAAATTCCAGTTATGGTCAGTATTTCTTTATCTTTAAAACACTAAATATTTTTGTCTTTTCTATTGTGCTGTGGAAGCAATAAAGAACTTGGAGGTCAAGAGGTCCATTAAAAAGTCACTAAATCCTCTCTCTGTGCCTCTGTTTCATCCCATGTAAAATGGAAGTAATAATACAGAATTGTTGTGAGGCAAAAGTAACTTTTGGTTAGAAAATGTTGATGTACACTATGTTGTTTGATTCTCACAAACATTATGGGAAGCAAATTTTAAAGTCCTCATATTCCCAGGGCAAAAACAAAAAAATAAAAACATCCATGCTTGTGGCAGCACTGATGTCACCTCAACGAACATTTCAACTCATTCAGAAACCAAAATTGAATATGAAGTTATTTTGTTTTATAGTAGGGGAAAAAATTGGATTTAGAATTAGAAAATATGAATTTAATTTCCTACCTGTATTTCAAAGTACTTCCTACTTTAAAACAAGGGCTTCCTGACTTTATAGTCACTTCTCTATCCACTGTGCCAATGATGACAAATAAAAATAGGGGCTGCTAAACCACAAGTTAATATTATCTGTGTTTTAGTGTATTCTTATTTTGTTAAATGTTTAACCTGGGTTGGCTGGAAGTACTATGGACCACATATGGATTCCATACCATGTTTTTGACACCCCTGCTCCATGCCCTGTTAAGTAAGAAAATATATGCTTAATGTGGCTAGTTTTTTTATATCAACACGAAACAGAATGATTTCTAGATTGTGTGAGGGTGATCAAAGGATGATTTATTGTTCTGGATTTCTCAGCTCACAAACTAGAAAAACTTTTTTTCTTTCTGAATTAGGATGTATGTGGTAGAACATAACTAAAAGTGCATTTTTCCTGAAAGGCTGACACTGCAGAGAATGTTGTTTAAGAAGCATTTTCTCATCTTTTCCTACATCAAAGAAAATAAAAACAGCTGGGTCCTTTGTAGGACACCCCCCCCAAAAAAAAATTTGCCTTCTGCAACATTTCCACAAAGGGAACACAACAAGTTCTCATAATCCACCCTACTTGCATTCAACATCCATTATCATTTGGTGCTGGTCAAAGAAGAGATAACCATGGGGTGAATTAATTTTTGGAGATTAATTTATCAGAACTTTTTCTTTTCAGGGGGAAAATGCCATAATATTTCAGAAACATCTTATGCTTCTTGAATTTCCTAGAAAATCCTTTTTATTTCTTTTCTTTTCTTTTTAGAGAGAAGATGGCAACTGAACCAGAAGATTAAAATATTGCTCAGGGCTCTAAGAGGCCAACAACCTGCTTTTTCAGAGAAAGAAACAATTTATATGGGGCAGGAAATGTCACCTAATGATTAAAGAAAAAATTAGAACCTTTGGATGGCTATTTAAAAAGATAGTCCATTCAATTCTAGCCTAAGGTTATCAATTTTAGGCTAAAAATATACTAGATAAGAATACATGTGACTCTGTACTAAACAGTACCTTCTATACTGATTCAACACGCAATAACATTTTAATATTTCCCAAAAAGTTAAGTACCCTTTCTGCTATGAGTAATAATTAAGGTAATGTGTTAACTACTTCATTCAAAGCTTAATATACCATCAACATTAATTAAACACTACTTATAATGACTGAATATAAACATGCAACCAAACTATTGTTTTTATTAAATAGTGTTGCTGAAATATGATGCATACCAAGCACTGTTTTCAACACACAGCTCAAACTGAAAATTTTCCTATTTACCATTTTCCTATATATTCCTATGTAGGCACCTAGATGGCACAGTGGATAGAGGGCCAGGCCTGGAGTCAGGAAATCTTATCTTCCTCAATTCAAATCTAGTTATGTGGTCCTAAGTAAGTCACCTAACTGTGTTTGCCTCAGTTCTTCATCTATAAAATGAGCTAGTGAAGGAAATGGCAAACCATTATAGTATCTTTGCCAAGAAAACTCCAAATGGGGTCATGAAGAGTTGCCAAGAGTTGGCCATGACTAAAAATAACTGAAAAAAAATTTCTATATGGATCATAACTATAATGTATTTGAAGACTTTAGTTTTTTTTTATAAAAATGTAATTCTTAACTCATCTATTCAATTTCTTCTTCTACATCTCCCCCTTTTTTCTTCCTCCTGTTCCTCCTCCTCCTTTTTCTAGAATACAGGGATGCTAGCCAGCAAGGCAAGCCTATATTAAGTACTAGGCAAACAACAGTAATCTTTGATAAACTTTGTAAAATGGTCTTTTGTTGTTGTTGTTGAATTTGAGTTAGCATGTATTCTACTTTAAAGTGCTGAAACGTCTTCCAGGGATAAGAGCCTATCAGATAGTCAAGCTGTTAAGTGCCAAAATCTGACTTATTTAAAACCAGAGCAATGGCCTACACTCATGTTCTAAGTACAAAAAGTAGCAAAGACATAATTTATGAGAAGACCTTTGAAAGCTTCTCAGAACTTCCCTGTAGCATAGGAATTATTGTCCTTTAGAGACAGTGGATAGTAGTAAAGATAATGAAGAGAAAGAGAACTATGGTGAGGAAGATGAAGAGACTAATGAGGACTAAAATGATTTTTTTTAGCCTGGATTTGTGATTTCATTAGTGTGGGGAATTCCTATGATAGAAATTTCTTCCTTTCATGTAATTCAAGAAATTTGTTTGTAATGATAGTCTTGGAGAATTTCCTAGGACACTGACAAAGTACATAATTTTTCCCTTTTACTCAGCAAGTATATCTCTGAAGCAGAACTTGAACCCAGATCTTCAAGGCCATTCTTTTCTCCACTTTGTCATACTCTTTATTATATGAGAATAAAAATTAACAAAGCATCTTTGCTTGAATTTTTAAAAGTAAAATTTTACATGATCATTCTGTATATATCTATATAGAGTATAAAGTTAACTTTAAGGAACAGTCCATACATATTGACTAGATAACCACTGAGATTCTTTAACGTCTGAATTCTGTGTAATTCTATTCAGATGCTGTATATAGTCAATCCAGTATAGTCATTCAATCATATTGCTTCCTTACTGACACCTAATTGAGATCCTCAGTACAGAAAGAATGGGAATTTTGATTGCAGGAAAGAGAATTTTGAAGGAGGGAACACAGCAGTATGAAGGGACTGGACTCCTGAGAGAATGAGAGCCACTAGACTAGAAGGGGGAAAAACAGGACTGGAATCCAAAGGCTAAAATTGGTTGCTCTTACTTAAACATGATCAAACCATAGATATTGTGATATCTGTGTGTCTATTCATGTGGAATGCTTCCACTGTATACCAGTAATGTATATATTTTTACCTTACTTGGACATATAAATGATTCTAGAAAGACTAGTACAATACAAAAAGCACTAGATGAAAAGTCCAAGAGACCCAAGTTCTAATCCTGACTATGCTATTAACCAGCTCAGTGGAGCAAGTCAGATGCCCTATGAACTTAAGTTTCCTTCATTTATAAAAAGGAATTAGACTAAATGACCTTTAAATTCTCTTCCAGTTCTGAAATGTTATGATTCTAAATATTTTTAAATTATGGAATAAATGAGCATCTGAATTATTTTCAAAGTCCTTGAGTGAACTTAATCTTCCTTAAATTATTTTTTAAAGTTTTCAAATATGCTCTCTTGCCTCAGAAAACGAAAATAATAGTTTGTGAATGTTCTATGTCTTTACCATGTTGATCTGCTAAAAGAAAGGACAGTATTTTAAGTCATGTACTAAATGATGAGGAGTTGGTATGTATGCATGTATATGTGTGTATTATATGCATGGATATAATTTGCATGGGGGAGAGGTATTCCTTTTTTTCCAGTCATCTTTAGAGACATATGTAAGTTGGATTCTTCACAATTTGTTAGCTATACTTTTTTTCTTGGGAATGTTAGAGGTGAAGGGTGAAACTGAGAGAATTGCTTCCTTGTAGGATCACAGATTTAGAACTAGAAGGGACCTTAGAAGTTCTACTAGAGGGCCAAAATAAATGAAGGGGGGGGGGAGTGAAACCTATGTCCTCTGACTCAAAATCTAAAATTGCTTCATTATCCCTTGATGCTTCCCATCTCTTTTTTTCAACTTCTACTTTCTTACCAGGAAGGAAGTTTGGAGATAGACTGGGCAGGACTAGAAGTGAGAAGGAAAGGAAAAAGCAGAAGAAAAGCTACAGAAAGAGACCATATTGTCTACCATAATGGTGGGAGGGATGGAGAGTAAGGGGTTAAATTCTATCACATTATTTTACAATACAAAACTAAAAAAATGCCAATACATGAAAAGAGCCAAGCAAATAGAAATTTGGTTTTCCCTAGAGGTAAACTTACTTATCTTGGGTCTTCCCAGACATTGTCCTCAAGAATTATTTCCTTTGCCACTGGGTAATTTAGGAGATATTTTATCATGTAATTGGCTGTTACTTTCCTAACTGGGAAACTGGGTATTACTAATTTATCATCTTTGGGAACAAGTTATATGGTGAGAAGAAAAGAAGAATGGGGATTTATGATAATTACTTTCCTCCAGGAAATGGAAATGATGGAAAAATTTGGTAAATGAATGTAACTGGAAAGGATTTTGCTACTGTTCTTAAATTCACCAAAGCATTGGCATCTTTCTAAAAAAAAAAGCCTATAGTTAATTCCATTCAATAATTATTTATTGAGTAGATACATGTCCAGCATCATCCTTGACATTATGTCAAATGCAAAGGGCCTATAATATTCTTTCCCTATTCTCATGTTAGTTTTAGTCTAATTTTATTTAAGCTTCTATTAGTCAAAAGCTATTACCTGACTGACTTTAGCCCTATGCTCACTCTCACTGAGGTAAACAGGGATTTTGTGGTTCATATATCATAACTACAGATAGGAGACAATAAAACTAAGATACGATTTAAACAATTCTGTTAAGTTACTCCAAAGGTGCCTTAACTGTTTTCTCTAACTTGCCCAATGTGTGGCCAAATTCCAGAATCTCAGATCAACTTCAGTGCCACAATGATGTCAACCTTTATAGAATCATAGATTTATAAGAGAAGGGAACATTAAACCTCCAACCCCTCTCATTTTATAGATATACAGGGTCAATTTGAAATATTTGAATATATCTGTAAGCCAATGTTACAACATTATGTGCCCAGAGAATAACATTCAATACACATTTTCTCACTGATCTTTTCCAATTAGGCCATCAAGCTCCCACATCCTAGGTTTCCACTACTTCTGCAGCCCTAGGGGGTGCTGTGGCGGCCATGGCATTTCCTTAACCACCTTACATTAAGTAACCTGGGGCTCCAAAATACCAACCCACATCTACCACACCTCTCTGGGCTTCCAATTTTAAGTCACTATGTGGTTAACTCCCAGTAAATTATGCTCCTGCCAAATACAATGGGTGGATTTGTGGTGAAATTCCCCCAGAGAGATGAGGACTAGTTTCCCCGGTTTAACCCTTGAATTCTTTCCTCAAAAGATTTCTTTCAAAAAAAAAAAACAAAAAACAAAAAACAAAAAACAAAAAAAAGATTTCTTTCTTCTCTATTTCCAAATATCACCAACCTGAACTTGACTCTCAATATGTTTATTAAATTGAATTTACCTTCCAGAAAACCTGTCTTCTAGACTCCAGAAAGTTGGGGGGGGATTAATGTGTTATTCTGGTGGTAGTAGTAATGTATCCTGATCACCAAGAAAGAGACATGTAGAGAGGAAAGGAAAAATGGGATTAAGCATAGGATAATAAAGTTGGGAAAACCCTTAGAGGTCATGAACCCCCTCATTTTATAAATGAGGCACTCTCATTACTTAATGAGCTTAAATAATTTGGCCATTAGTCACACAAGTAGTAAGTTTTTTAGGAAATATCTGAACCCAGGTCTTCTTAACTTCAAGTCTACCCACTTTATTCATTATTCCCCTCTGCCTCTCAAGGACTCTAAGAAAATGGCAGGAGGCTGTTATGGTCCAGACTTGTTTTTCATCATTGTGGGGAATGTTCATCAACGCAACTCCTCAGTAATTTAGAACTTCATGAAGGCACTGAAAAATTAAGTGTCCACCCAGCTAGTATGTGTCAAAAACAGGACTTAAATTCCAGATCTAAGGACAGTATTATGTATATTCAATTCGACAAAAATTTACCAAACATCTACTATATAAAAGGTATTGTAGTATATGAGATTATTATTACTAATGATGATGATGATATAATCTCTAACCTCATATAATTATGGACTCATTCACCATGCAAATTCAAGCTCCTAGTATATGCTTCTTCAGGTACTAAAGTCATAATAACTATGGTTCACAGTGATACAAATGATATGATTTTGCATTAAGAATTTTAAGTCAGAGCAAAATTTCTTTGATTAAAAAAGACTGTGAGAATCTAATATGTGAATGAATGTGAAAGCACTTTGAAGATTGAAAAGAAAATCCACACAGACATGTAAGTTGGCATTATTATGGTGTTTTAATTTTGACACTTCAAAAGCTCCATGATTGCTTCCTTATGAACACAATCAACCCTGCTGTGGCTGGCATCTTCTTTGCACTAGATACTAGTAAAACTTCAAGAATTACTGGTATAAAAGAAAATTCATCACCTTAAGAGCAACCTTTGGAAGTTAAGCATCTCTGAACTTAATTGGCTGTCTCACAGAAAGTAACCTGCTCTCTACCTTCATCCAGAACTACTAGTTGAACGGGGTGTCCCTGATTCTATTGATCTACATTTTACCATATCTTGCTTTGTCTTTGGTCAACCATGACACTTCCAGTCATCTCCATGTCTTGTACATACTCTATCTTTCTCTGCCCCTACCAACCCATCTTTATCTTGGCAGCTCTAAGAACAGAAATCAAATCAACAGTGCCACTGCTAATTTTTTTAAAAAAGTCAATTAATTGTACTATTGCTCAAATTATTATACTCTTTGACTTCCCTGTCTAAAACACTTCACTCTGGTCACAACTCCCCTATGTATGTTGTTTTCCTTATTAGAATGTAAGCTCCTCAGATTGATTTCAGAAAGACCTGGGAAGACTTATATGAACTGAACTGATGCTGAGTGGAGTGAATGGAACTAGGAAAAGATTATATGATGATAAACTATGATAGACTTAGCTCTTCTCAGTAATACAGTGATCCAAGACAATTCCAAAAGGCTTAGGATGGAAAATGTCATCTGCATCCAGAAAGAAAACTAGAAAGACTGAATGTGAATCAAGGCATAGTATTTTTCACCTTTTTTGTTTGTTTTTCTTCCTCATGTTTTTTTCCTTTTTAGCCTGATTTTTCTTGCACATGACATATGGAATTATGTTTAAAAGGATTGTCCATGTTTTGTTTTGTTTTTTTTTTAAAAAAAGGAAGCTTCTTGAGGATGGGAAAAGTTTGATTACTTTTATTTATATTCCCAATGCAGCACAGTGCATGGCACAGAGAAAGTACTTAATGAATGCTTTTTCATTCATTCATCTATTAGAAGTATCAATACTAATATTGTCACAGCTAGTAGTGTAAAATTTAATTTTGAATGAGTTCTACCAAGAGAAAGTTCCTAGAACTCCTAGTAGATTTGAATGCTACAGTTGGGGAAGGCACTGGACTTTCAGAAGTCCAGAGACCTGGCTCTAGCACTAACTAACTGTGTCACTTTACCTAACTGAAGTTATTTCATGTCTTTAAGCCTTAATTTCCTCCTATGTGGGGAAAAAAGGGGAGGGAGAGGTACTTCTATACTCTGGTCCCTTTCAGCTCTAAGATCACACAAGGAAGTTAAGCCCAAGTAAGATAATATTCTGATTTTCCTAACCCAACCTTCTTATAGACAGCTTTCTAACTAATCTCAGTGAAAAGCCTTTTTTCAAAATTTAATTAGGATGAAGGAAATGCTGGCACTCTGCTCCTCCAAACACCACCTACCATAAATTCCTTACTCAGTGTTATCATTGCCACAGAGGAGTCAAAGCTGATTCTAGCCCAGAGCATCCCAGTTTTCTTTTATCCTCCTCACCCTCAGCTACAGTTTGTTGTTTTAAGCCTAACCAGAAAAAAAAATGCTTTGAGATATCAAAGATTCAAAGAAAGAAGTGAAAAAACTAGCATAAGTCTGTGTCAGTTGGTGATGTCAGAAAAATCTTGCCCTTTTCCAGCTGGAACATAGCTGTAGGAGGCTCATAAATGTAAATGAAATATTCCTGAGCTTCAAGTGGCTATGCTTGGATGCTTATTCCCAACAATACTCCCTCTTTCTAGATTTTACTCTCCCAAAGACCCCAAAATAGTAGTAGCAATTAGTTGTACTAAGATGAGTAGGAAATTATGTGAATAATTGGAATTACTGCAACAAATCATGAATGATGCATGAAAGGAAACAATGCCCATTCCAATTAGCAGAGAAGAAAGACCGTGTTGTTTTGGTAAGCTCTAAACCAAAATACTTATTAGGGGAGGGAGACCTCCAGGAAGCAACAGCACACACACACACACACACACACACACACACACACACACACACACACACACTCACACCTTCATCCCCCTCATAGAGTACTGTGAATATCCTACATTGGCCTATGATTGCCCAATGTCAAATAGAAGCAAGTTATACTCCACACATGCCCGGAGACTTCAATGATATGGGTATGGACACACTAAAGCAAACCTCAGAATGTGGGTAAGAATTTTTTCCTGCAAGAAAGTTTAGAGATTTGAAATAATTTGGTCCTTCAGCCCAAAGGTTAGTAAGTTGTCTCAGAACCTCATAATATGAAATGAATAAATATTTATTGAATAAACAAATAGTTTATTCTACCTGCTCCCTCCCTTCAATGCGTCCATCTCCTAAATCTCCTGTAGTTATCTTTTGAAAAGCACCAAAAAGTCACTTGAAACAACATCCCCAATCTGGGCTAACAGAAAGCTTTTATAATCATTGAGACTGTGTACTCTTAAGGATTTTAGACACACATACACAGTGTTTGTTACTGGAGTGAGCTGTAATTGTTAAATTTCAGTGAGAACATTTACTAATCAAAAATTAACAATCACTACAAATCAAAGTTGTATTTATTGTTTTGTTGACTGTCAAGATTTAAAAAAGTGTTAATAATGCAGATTGAATTTAAAAGTGTGTATCTGTATTTTTCCACCCAATGGAGCCTTAGTTGTTAGATATTTGCCAGCACAGTCCTGTATTGCTCTATTAACATTTTTTTTAAGCTCAAAGAAAGTACAGTAAAATGATCAAGGAATAAAATCATTCTAATTTGGATATCTGGTGAATGGAGGATAACAATAACAATGAAGAAGAATAACAACAACAACCGATATTTACATAGCACCTGAAAGTTTGCAAATTGTTTTCTATATATCATCTCACTTGAGCCTCATAACACCCCTGTATACTCAAGTCCAGTTCCATAAACCTATGTAAGAACTGAAATTTGCTGGATCATCGTGAAAGTTTTGCCCAGTGCCATTATTCTAAACGGGGAAAACGGTATACATAAAAAGGTACTCCAGGTAAATCCTAAGCCACTATATTCCATGTGTAATTGTTTGCAAAGTTGATCCAATAAACTCATCATAAGAATGAATACTTTTTTTTTCCTTAGTCAATGGGCAAAGATTTTATTAAAAGCAATGTGATGCTATTACTGAGCAGACTGAATTCTAAGCAAATTCAGTGAAAATGAATACTTTAGAGTTAGGCCTTTTGGTGCTCACTTAAAAGTGTAAGATTTATAAGAGTTTACTCAGAAAGAAAATACTCCAGAGATCCAATTTTAGTCTTCCTCTGCACCCCGATATTTTTTTGAGTCTGGATCTCCCTATCACTAGAGAATTTCCACTGAAGTTCAGAATTCCAAAGCACAAGCCACCAGCCTCAGCTTCCCCAGTAGCAGTGATTCTGGTACACATCACCTTGAACAGCCTGAATCCAATTTTTAAAGGAGCTTGCTGAGCTGAATTCTTCCAAAGGATTCTGAAACAAAGTAATCTCAATATAGTATCTAACCACTTTCTTAGAATAAAAGCCAAATTCAAAACAGGAGAATAATAAAATGATCACAAGACATGAAAATTCATATGACATTCATGTACTCTACATTTCAATCAACATGGCTCACTTGCAGAGGTATGCCCAGCATATTCCAATAGAAAATGCATTGAGGGAATTTTACTTTTTAATAGTCAAGTCATCAAGCATTTATTAAGCACCTACTAGGTGCCAGGCATTGTGGTAAGCACTTAGAAAGGCAAACAAAACAAAACAAATGTTCCTGATTTCAAGGAGCTCACTAAGGAATCCTTTATTGAATAATTAATAAAAGATATTGGTTTTATTCATCAAACTATATATTGCTGCAATGTATGTATTATGCAATTCAGCACTTATTGCCTAACAACGAACCATGTTTTTTAACTAAAAATATAGCATGTGATTTAATAAACGAAAAGCCACTCTTGGGACAACTAGATGACACAGTAGATAGAGCACCAGCCTGAGAAGGGAGGGGACAGGACAGGGAAACAGAGAAGACGGTAGGGAGGGAGGGGGAGGCATTCTTAAAAAAAAAAAAAAAAAAACATTTCAGAGTATATATGGGCAGATTCAAAACATGTACACAAGTCAGTTTTCTATACTCTGATTTGGCTAGTCCTTTTCTTACCTGCATGTTTATATATCCTTGACTACATTCTCTCCCTCAACAATGCCTCTGAGAAGCCTTAATTTCCAGGCTCAACCCACAGGTCACATTTTATTGAAAGTTTTTCCCAATCCTTCAAGATGTAAGTGTTTTCTTCCCCTTCAAATTATATTTAATTTATTTATCTGTATTGATACTGTAATCCCATGATAGAATGTAAGGGCCTTGAGGGCAGATCCTACTTTTCTCAGTACTTAGTACATAATAGACTTAACAAATTGGCAATTAAATTAGTCAGCAAACATTTATTAAGCCCTTAGTATGTATGTACCAAAGACTGTGTTGGGCACTGGAGATAAAAATCAATGTAAAAACTTAGCCCCTCTTCTCAAAAAGTTCACAGTATAATAACAGGTAAGATAAGATGCAAACAACTATATATAATAATTATATATAAAGGATAGACTAAAGAATAAGCCTCAGAGGGAAGGCACTAAGATTAAATAGAGGAATGAGAAAGGCTACTTGCAGAAGGTGAAACTTTAGCTGAAACTTGAAGTCAGGAAGCAGAGACAAGGAGGGAAGAGGCATGAAGGACTGAAAGTGAAAATACCAGTACAGGGAGATACAAGGTCCTTTCCTAAGAAAAGCAAGGAGGCCAGTATCTTTAGATTGGAGAGTATGCAGAGAAGAGCCAAGTGTTAGAAGACTGGAAAAATGGAAAGGGAGAGATTCTCATAGCCAAACAGGATTTTATATTTGATCTGGGGAGTTCAGAGAACACTGAAACTTACTGAACAGGGAGAAAAGTGGTAAGGAATAATATGGGTTAGACTGTGGGGACAATGTCATGAGAAGTATATGAAAGATGTTACTAAGGAAGAAATGACAAGACTTGACAACTAATTGTATATGGCAGATTAGAGATCGTGATGAGTCAGGGATAACACCTTGGTTGTAAATCTGGGTAACAGGGAAGATAATAAATGGGTGGACAGTAAAATATGGAAGCTAGGAAGAGAAGAGAGTGAGGAAGGACGAAAAGAAGTTCAGCTTGGACATGTTGAGTTTAAGATGTTCAAATGATATATGGTTCATAAGGTGTAATAAGCTGCTGGAGATATAAAATGGAGACAAATAGATCTGAGAATCAGCTGCATAAAGCTGATAACTGATATCATGGGAGTTGAGATCATTGGAGAAATAGAATACAGGGAGGAAGGAAGTGAGACCAGCACAGAGACACAGGGCCACCTCTAATTAGTGGTAGTGACATAGATGACAAAGATTCAGCAAAGGAAACTAAGAAGTGGTAAGATGGGAAAAGCAAAGGAGACCAGTGTCACCTAAATCTGGAGAGAGAAAAATGTCAAGAATGGGAAAATGATAGTAGTAAATGCTGCAGAGAGATCAGGAAGGACGAGGGTTAAGAAATAGCTATCAGTTTTAGCAATTAAAAGATCATTGCTAATTTGGAGACAGCAGTGTTCTCTCCTTTTTTCTGCCACCACCCAGATGTGGACACTCATCTCCTCGAATCTGAACTAATGAAACTGTCTGCTGTTTGCTCTCCTAATCTCCCCACTGCAACTCATCCTCCACTCTATTATCAAAGTGATCTCCCTAAATAATAGACTTGATGATGCCATTCTCATCGCCCCAGGCAATAAACTCCAATGGCTCCTAATTTTCTTCAGGATCAAATTAAAAAATCCTATTTGGCTTTTAAGTTCTTTCCTAAATGGCCCCTTCCCACCTTTCTAGTCTTATACCTTACTCCCTTATACATTTTCACTCTCCTCCACATCTGGAATTCTTTCCCTCCTTTTCTTTACCTCCTGCATTCCATTTACATCTAGCTCAAATTCTATCCTTTGCAAGAAATCTTTCCTGTTTCCCTTAGTGTCAGTATCTTCTCTCTACTGATCATCTCATTTATCCTATCTATACCTTGCTTGTACAAAGTTAGATGGACATTGCCTCCCAAAGAACAGGGACTATTTTTGCCTTTCTTTAAATCCCTAGTGCCTGACACAGAACAAACGCTTAATAAATGTTTGCTGACTGGTAAGAAAGGCCTGAACAGGGTGGGAATAGAAACAGATGTGAACTAATACTGTATTTCAAAATTAAGGAAACTTTGTCACAAGGCAATGTAAAATTACTTTTATTCCCAGTAAATATTCTATGAAAATGCCTTTAACAGACAGCTGAGGACACAAAATTACAACACTTCTGTTGAGTCATAGCCAGTAACTGCTTTCTAAGAGAATAGCAGAGCTTTAAAATAAACAGGGTTTTATGGAAACAGAACAGATAAGACAGAGCTGTTGCCCAGTGAATAACATGGAGAGCCAGGAAAAATAAGGTCTTCCCCTCCAACTGAGTTACAAAGGCCAGACTTTGAAGAGATTTAATGAGTGAAGATGATAGCTGCAACCAGTTCTTTGCTAGGGAGTCATAACTTTTTTTCAGCTATTTAATCTTTTTATTTCACTTCAGTCTGATAAGAGAGTTTTGGAGAATAAACAGACAAGCTTGAAGACTAGTCAAAAGACAATGCTTATCACAGGATTAAAGTACCAAAACAGCTTTTAAAAAGAAAAAATAATTTGAGACAAGTTTACAAAGACCAGTGTCATTATTTACAAATCACCATTTCCTCATTCCATATAGTACAGATATACTGTCAGCACTCAAATGATGAATACTACTACTGTGATAAAGATGTCTTTAACAGAGGAGATATCACCAGATTTTCTTCTACATTTTCTTTAAGCTCATCTACTGAAGCAGTTAATAATATCAATATAATAAATTCTAATATGAATATTCTTTTAGTATCAGGCTTTTTTCTAAACATTTTGCAGTTAACAGTATATATGAATAATTTTTATAAATTAATCTTAAATGTTAGTAAATTTATTTGCCTTTATATTGGAATAAACTGATTTTTAAATTACAACTTTTTCCACTTGTGACATCTGCTTGTTAAATTCTAATTATTTAGGGATTGTATTTGTTATACAGAGACATACACTTGAAAGTTGACATGGTATAGTGGAAAAGTATGTTTCTCCCCAAATGCCAAAGTCCCATTGGTCGATTTAAGTACAGGAAGAATGTAGCCAGCTTAACACCATTCTAATTAAAAACTCAAACTAGAGCAAAGTATTTAAAAAATCCTAAGTGGATTTTTTTGAGGGGGCAGAGGGAAATTTGTTGCTATTATCAACAGTTAGGAAAACTTTTGGAATTACAAATGACTAAAGTGCTGCCATTCATATGAGCATCATGCTATTGGTCCACTATTACTGAGGTGCTGGGTGTAAATTGTTTTTCTAGTAATGGGGAAAGATTTGTCCTGAGTTCTTTCCCCAGTCCCCTTGTGACCAGTGGCACATTTCCACAACAGCTGGCAATGGTTATGTGTGAATTCTCTGGTAGCTCTGGAACACAGTAAAGCTATTATGATGCTCATAGTATGTGTGACCTTCAACTTTGGCTTCATGACCTTGTTTCTTTCCTCCTGATTTTCCAATTTCTATTAGTGGAAACACCATCCTCCACTAGTTACTTGAAACCTTTAAAGCCTTTGAAACCTTTGATCTTCTTTATCCTCTGTCCTCCACATTCAATCAGCTCACAATCAATTCCTTCTCCCCACTTTCCTCTCAAATCCATAAGCCTCCTGGATTGCCACTCTAGTTTAGACCCTGATTACCTCTAGATCACAGATTGTTGTAACAACCTATCTTCAGGCACCATTACCACCACCACCCTCCCAATTTTTCCTGTAAACCACTGCCAGATTAGTCTTACTCATAAACATCTCTAGTTCTTTACTGCCTATATAATGAAGTCCAAACTCTCCAGGCTGGCAGTTCAGGTTTTCCATGCTCTAGTTCCAATCTACCTTCCCAGTCTTCACAGTTTAGCCAAACTGAACCACTAGCTGTTTAACAAATACATCCCTCACTCTTCTGCCCAGATATCTCTGCTCCCTCCATTTTCAAATGGAGAATGAAATGCATTTATTTCTCACAACCTAGTCCACTGAAATCCAAGTGATAAACCTCATTGAAATCCAGGTGATGAAAATAGCAGTATATTACTCTAAGGTTTGCAAAGTGCTTTACAAAAATTATCACTCCTGGAGAGAGTCATCTGCATTCAGAAAAAGGACTGTGGGGACTAAATGTGTATCACAACATAGTATTTTCACCTTTTTCCTTTTTGTTGTTGTTGCTTCCTCTTTTTTCCCTTTTTTGATCTCATTTTTATTGTGCAGCACGATAAATGTGGAAATATGTATAGAAGAATCACACATTTTTAACATACATTGGATTACTTGCTGCCTAGGGAAGGGAGTTGGGGGAAAGGAAAGAGAAAAATTTGGAACACAAGATTTTAGCAAAAGTGAATGCTGAAAACTATCTTTCCCTGTGCATACCCTTTGATCCAGAAGTGTTTCTACTGGGCCTGTATCCCAAGGAAATCATAAAAAAGGGAAAAGAACCCACATGTACAAAAATGTTTGTAGCAGCCCTTTTTTTGTAGTGGCAAATAGAAACTGAGTGGATGCCCATCAGTTGGTGAGTGGCTGAATAAGTTATGGTATACAATGTTATTGAATCTTAATTAGTGTTCTATAAGAAATTGATCAGCAGGATGATTTCAGAGAGTCCTGGGAAGACTTACATGAACTAATGCTAAATGATCGTTGTATAGTAACAAGATGATTATGTGATGATCAGTTCTGATGGACGTGGCTCTTTTCAATAATGAGGTGATTGAGGCCTATTCCAATAAACTTGTGATGGAGCTATCTGCATTCAGAGAGAGGACTGTGGGGACTGAATATGGTTCACATAGTATTTTCACCTTTTTTGTTGTTGTTTGCTTGCTTTTCCTTTTCTGTCTCTTTTTTCTCTTTTGATCTGAGTTTTCTTATGCAACATGATAATTGTGGAAATATGTATAGAAAAACTTCACGTTTAACAAATATTGGATTACTTGCTGTTTAAGAGAGGGAGTGGGAAGAAGGGAGGGAGAAAAATTTGGAATGAAAGACTTTGCAAGGGTTTGAATGTTAAAAGCTATGTATGCATACATTTTGAAAATAAAAAGCTAAAAAAAAACTAATTTTACTTCCATTTTGAAAATAAAAAGTTATTACTTTAAAAAATTTATTATTCCTCACAACAACCTTAAAAGATAGTGGTATTATACTCACTTTTCAGATGAGGAAATGTCCTGCTATGTGAAGCCTTCTTTCACTTACTTAGACAGAAGTGATACATCTCTATTCTTTGAACATTGATATTAATATAGATCTCTTATATTTTGTTTTACAGTACATTTTTTCAGCACTATACTATAAACTTCTTAAATTTGGGTACTGTGTCTTATTTATCTCTATAGCAGTTACACAGATTAGGTATTTGATGTTTGATGAATGAATGAATTCTAACTGAATTAACTGACCTAAATAACTAACTTTCCCCTCAGATCCAAGAAAAAAAAGTATTTTAATTAAAAAAAAAAAAACAGGGGCAGCAAGGTGGTGTAGTGGATAGAAGCCAGGCCTAAAGTCAGGAATTAAATCACCTAATTAATTAGGTTATTTCAGGAATTAAATTACCTAACCAACAATAAAATGAACAATCAAGTCACTCACCTGAGTTACTGTGGAAAAAGTGGCATGCCCAATACTACTTAGCATAGTACCTCTTATATAGGTAGTTCTAAGTATGACAACTGTCAATCACTTTTCTGACTAGGATTTGCCTTTCATGACAGAGGATTATAAATCTTCTGAATAGCTGAAGAATACACATTGATTGCTACAACCCACTGAAGTTACATACTGAAAAGATCAAAGATACTTCACATTTCTATGAAAATAGTTTAAAATGTCTAAGTGCATGTGTAGGTAAAGGACCTAATAGTCCTATTTTTACACATTTTACACCAAAATGCTCAGTTTGGCTTCCAAGGTTTTTAAAGCAGTTGGACTTTTATGATTAATTTGGCTCTTAATGTTAACAAAGGATGCCTTCATGATCTTTTTCTCAGAGATAAGTCTGTATCATCGAAAACACATTCATTTTAATAGCTTATCACTTAATTATCATTCATCAAACAATAGAGATAAAATACTATTGAACATTAAGTGACAGAGAACAGTCAGTCAATGAAGACAAGGCAGAACTACCAAAGAAAACAGTTATTAGAAAGCAAGGGAAGAGAGTTTTGAGGACATCTTTTGTTGTTCTCTTATTTCAATCACATCCAATTCTTTGTGACCCCCTTTGGGGTTTTCTTGGCATACTAAAGTGGGCTGTTATTTCCTTCTCCAGCTCATTTTACAATAAGAAAACTGAGACAAACAGGGTTTTAACAGTGAGCTCCCCAAGATCACATAGCTATGGCTTGACATTCTATCCATTGTACCACCCGACTGCCCCCTCTGAGATCTATGTATAGAGTCAATTTGAGACATCAGCCATCAGAGGAGTATTAAAGGAAGGGTGCATCAAACCTGAAAATGATATTATTTTGTCAGAGAAGTGACTTATCCAAGGTCACAAAATAAGTGACAGAGGTTGCCCTTCAGATCTCCTACTTCCAGTTAGTACAATTTCCAGCAAACCAAATTGCCTCCTCCCTGTCTTTGTCACCCTCCCACAGAGGTGCTTCCAACTTCTGTTTAACTTAATCAGATTTTTAGAATAAAATATTAACTGAAGTAAGATATATTCTCTAGCCTGTTCCTCACCACTCTGATCACTGTTACTACTGCCCACCTAAGACAGTCAGAATCTCAGAGTTGGAACGGACCTCAGAAGTCATCTAGTACAACCCAGTGCAAGTGTTTAGGAAATGTCTCTTCTACTCTCTAACTGACACATAACTCCCCTCTAAATATCTCTCACAAGTGGCCATCTAGCTTTAGTGTAAAAGTCTCTGCTAAGAAGGAAATCACTATCTTTCCATGTTTGAGCTAAGAAATTCTATCAAACAGAAAAATTCCTCCCTATAGCTTCTACTCCACTGGTCCTCCTTTTGCGCTAGCATCATGAATAAATCTAATAATCTTGCTTCCACATAATAGCATTCCAAGTATCTTAAAACAGAAATCCAAGTCAAATCTTCCTACTTTTTTCAATTAATTCATAATAGTATGATATTGGTATGGCTCTTCATCATACTAGTCTCTCTCCTTAAAACATGGTCAGAAAAGAAAATCTTTACCACCAAATCCTTGCTACCATCAATTTCAGAAGTTGTTATGGTTTTATGAATGGAAATGGTATTAAAGACAATGATAATCATATGGTTTTCTACTATAATCTAGGGACCTCAGCTCTTCCATCTGAATTGTAGCTGAAACCTCTTCTATGTATTGTCTTCCACTATTAAGATGTTAGTTTCTTCAAAGGAAAAACTAGTTTGTTTTTCTGTTTTTATTCCTAGCACCACTAGCACAGTGCTCTGTATTTCATAAATGCTTAATAAATGCTTTTTCATCCATTCATTGCCCAGCTTGTCAATATCTATCTATAAAATATGGTACCCAGAACTGAGCACAATATTCCAGATATGGCCTAACCAAGTAAGATAATCATCTCTTCTCTCCTGGAGACTTACTTCTTTTAATGCAGCCTAAGAGTGTAACAATTTCTATTTATTTTCTTAAGGCCAGGAACCATGTATTATTCATGTTCTTTGTATCTTTCTCAGGATCTAGCACATTTCTTGCACATAGCAGACATAATAAACAGCTAGGTTAACCTTAACTTAGGATCAAAATTTACATTTATTTGATTTAAATAAAATATATGCTAATTGTAACAATCAATTCAATATGATCAATGATATCTTTAGAGATGTGCTAAAGACATCTAGAATCCTGTAATAAAAAATCTTTGCAGGTTGTTTTTTGTAATTAGAAAAAAAATTAATTCTATTTTCAGTGACACAATTATATGCTTTCTGGCCTAAAATCCATTGATGTTAATTATAAATACATATGAAAAGTTTAACTATTTCTATCTCATCATTTTTCCAATCTAATCTGTCAGTGAGTAAAGGATTAAATAAACCTAAATATGTTCTGTATTTATTAAGGCAAAGTAGGATGTCCTTGCAAGATTTCCTGACTAATAGGATTCTCCCTTGAAATGTGGAACATGCAAAGAAATTTCTGTTTAATGCTTTTATAAGCCTATTTAATGATAAATCCTAGGACCACCCAGTCACATCACCAAGTTTGGGCTCAGATAATTAGGCTCTAAGTTTTTGCCTGAAGGTTCTAGTCTGCTGAAGAAACATCATAACATAGTTTGGAGTACTGGACTTAGTCAAGAAAACTTGGTTTTGAATCTTTCCTCAGACATTTACTAATTGTGTGACCCTAGTGAAACCATGCAAACTTTTTAAGCCTGGGGCCTTTCAGTTTCCTGTTAAATAGGAAGACTAGAGCAGGGCTTCTTAAAACTTTTTCAACTCTTGATCCCTTTTTATCCAAGAAATTTTTACATTACTCCAGATATATAGGCATATAAAATAGGCATACAAACATTTACTGATAATAAATCATAATTTTTCAACTTCCCACTTTCAGTTACCAGAACCCATATAGGGTGGCGAACAACAGTTTAAGAAGCTGAGGATTAGAGAATCTTTAAAGTATATTCTAGTTCTAAATTTATGATCCTATAAGTAGAAAAAAATATCCCAAGAATGATAAGAATCAGCTACTCAGTGGCATACTTGCTTTGCCTGGAATTCTATATATATGATAATTATATATTCAAACTTAATTATTAGGAGGATATGAATTGCACCTGTAATTGTGCCATATAGCCATAATTGCCACTTATTCCTATCTATCCTTACCTTATATCTGACTATAACTGTAAAAACTATACTAAGAAAAAATAACTCCTGTTCACAGATATTTCCAAAATGTTTTATGCATACCATCTCATTTGGATTTGATGACAACTCTGGAAGAGCATTACCATCTTTTCCATTAGGGATGAGATCACTGTGGTTCCAAGTGATTACATGACTACTTCTCACCATCCTACAGCTATATCTTTCCTGACAAATAATGGTTGTGTCCCTCTGGACAATTACTCAGTGTGATGGAGTAACTTTTTAAAACTACAGAGTTGATAAAAAGATGTTGACTTGCACATTGGTATAGAGAGTTTCTCTATTTAGGAATGCCCCATATCAATTAAGTTATGATCCGATCTTCCTCTCTTATATAGTTGGTGACAGAGTAAGAACTTGAATCTGGGGAAGATTTTGCACTAAAGCAGTTGGTTCTGACAGAACATAAGATGTATAGTGCACTTTAAAAACTGCCTTTTCTCCATTGTAAGGAACTGAAATCTTGATAAAAATAAAGATAATGAATTCTCTTATAATTTTATGCCATCACTGACAACAATGTGCAGTCACTTTTAAAAACACCTAACTGTAAAAATAGAAAAAAAAAACTATAAAATTTAAACAGAGACTTTTGCTGGATGGAATTTGAAATAGTAAATGTTACATTCAGGCACTGAGATGAAGTTTCTCTAGAATCAAATATTAGTACAAAACTATGATTTTGAGCTATATTTTACAATCTAGGAACAATTTCCCCAAGATTTTAACAGTATCTATTTTGGAAACTTGTGCTGTGTGCTCTTGCCCCACAGTCCACAATATGGATCTAATTAGCTTCAGCTGCCTTATGTTAGTAATAAAAAGGGAAAGCTTTGTTCATCATCTAACATGGTCCAGTAATCACAGGCTCAAAAATCATCCATATCCTTCAATACCCATACAAAGAAATAAACTTTTAAAATACCTCCATACAGTGCGCTACCCTGCTAAGCACGGTAACTTTCCGGCTCTTGAGTTTTCGCTAGATCTGGAAGTGATTTAGTGATGGAATGGAGACCCAGCGTTCTCCTTAGTTCCCCGCCCCACCCCCGCCCCACTCACTCAGCCTCGATAGTACTTACACCGGCGTGGACGGACAGGGAATCTGGTTCCAGGCACATTTGTACTGAGCTTGAATAAAACTCTCAGTTCCCTCCAGCACAGAACAGCTTACATTCTTGTTCACTATGTAGGCGCACCAGTTCCTGGGCGGGGAAGAGAGAAAAGGATTAACTGTAAAATAAGCGAACAATGAAAACCGCAAAGAACTGATGAATCGATGTATATACAATGCATTTGATGGCTGAGGGCACGTGGATATGGAGAAGATTGTGTTTTAAAAAATTAAATATAAGTATATGAAAGAATAAGAATGAATGCCAAGGTGAGCTGCTCCAGCATCTATGTGCCTTGAAGCGGTTTTCAGCCCCCCCAAGACAGGAGATGCTCCCTCCCGCCCTCCCCGCCGCCCCCCCCCCCCCCCCCCAGAGCTTGGCAGAGCTGGAGTTCAGCGTGCGGCCGGGTCAGTCCAGCATGTCTCCAGGCCGCTGCTGTCCCGCCTGCGGTTCGGCTCCCCCTGGCCAGTCAGCTCACTGCTCTCCGGATAGGCTCCCCAAACCAGCCCCCCAGTCCAGGAGATGCTAGTTAGGTTAGGCGCGGGAAGTCTACGTGTCACCCCACAGCACCCGGGGACTTCTTGCTGCTCCCAGCGCGTTCCGGGATGGGAGCGAGCTCTGGGGCGCTGAGGATTGGGGGAATAGTAGGCAGGCAGGGAGCCCGCGCCTCCAAGGGGATTCGCACTGACTGGGAGAAGAAGGGGCGAGGGGGGGACTTACTTGTTCCGAACGCCGGGCCGACTGGTCTGCCGCATATGGGGGGTCGCTTGGGTGAGCCAGTCCCCTTGAAGGGCCAGGAGCGCCAGCACCCACGCCCAGCCGCAGGGCCACATTCTGCTGCGCCCCGGGCTTGGATATCCCCACCGCTCCAGCTGCCGCAGCTGGCGCAAAGAGAGTGAACGAGCGCACTCCAGCGCCCCGCCGGACCGAACGCGCCCGCAGACGGGGCTCTGGGGTGGAGGGCAGGGGGCAGCCACCCAGAGCCCGGGCCACCAGGTCTTCGAGAGGGAAGCAGCAGGCTGTGCTGCTTCGGCCCCTTTTCCAGCGCCCCCCGCCCTCCCGTTCAGCACCCGGCCCCTCAGTCTACTTTCTCACACTTCTCCTTTTCCGGCTTTTCCTCACCCTACTCTTCTCCTCCTCTGGTCCCTTAATGACGCACAGGTCCCCCCGGTTGCCGCCCTCCTCTTTATTTCACTTCCCCCTCCGAAATGTGACTCTTCTCTCCACCCGGGCTCCGTCTCTGTGTCTCCAGTTCCCTTCGCCTCTCTGTGGGGGGTTAGGGGCAAGAGGGTTGGGAGAAGGGTCTGTATTACAATATTTCAAATTACTCATTCTTTTGGTCTTTTCCCAGAAGCACTGGAACTCCGCCTTCCACCTACCAGACACACACACACCCCTAGCCCCTCAGGAGTAACAATTAGTAGTCTGAGAGTCTGTTCCCACAGGCATCCCTGGGTGCTGAGCTCTAGTGCTGAGTCCGGGGGCATCTTTATCAGTCCCCTGGGGAAGCATTGATCTGGATTTCCTCATTTGGCAAGAGGCATGCATTCACTCCTCTATTCTAATGTCCACTGGTTCATCTCCACCACTTTTATGGGCAGAGGGGAGATAAAGAGGAAAGCTAAGAAGGCAGTGTCTTTTCTTTTTCATCTTGACACAATACAAAGTTACACAAGACAGTAGTACTCATTTAAAATTTTCCAAAATTACTGACTTTGATAACACTCGAATATACTTCCCCTCTCCCCCCACCAAAAAAAGGGGAACAGTTCTCAATATCGTCTCAGCCATGAGTTGGGCCTTTTTTATTTTTACCACTTACATATTTAGGTTTGTGTTTTCTAAGCAGAGATTTTCTTGGGAACCTTTATATCAATCAAAGAACTGCCTAAAATAGGTTCTGGTCTCAGAACCGAGGCTTGGTATAGAATGGTAGTTAATTTTTGGAAGATAAATCAAAGTCTTTGCCTGTAACATCTCATATCTAGAATTTTTTTTTCTGGGTTTAGCAACCTGCCTTCAACATTTTACCAAATCTAATAATTTCTAATAGAAATTCTAACAGCCTTAGAAAAGTAAGATAGAATTTTGTACTTTGCTTTTCGTTCAATGTTTTTTGGTTTTTCTGTCCCTTAACTTTTTCTTATCCTCACCATCTCTTCTTAGTAGAAGGGACCCCTTAGTAGAAGCCCTAAACAAAGAAAAGAATTTTCAGAAAGTATTTAAAATTAATGAATTAATTTAGGAGTAAACCCACCATATTGATGCAAGTTAGTTGTTAGTTATATATTTAACGGTAATATAAGTTAACATGGCTACTGGCTGTAACAATTTGGCCACCAAATCAAAGCCACATTGGAATGTGTACAAACTAAAGAAATTAATGAGTCAAAAAGATATTCCAATGATGACCAGCTTTTTGTTTTGTTTTGTTTTGTTTCTGGTAACATAAGTGAAGGAAATTCCCTAAGAAGGAACTTCCCTCAACAGTAAAGCAGCAATTTCTACCATGTAAGGGTATATAATCTATTTACAGACTCTGAAAATGAAATATCATGAAAATGATGTATAATTAATGTCATCCTAGCTTTAAAAAAAAGATCATGTGGGGAGAATTTTTTTTAAAAAACCCAACTTATTGAAGAAGGTGAAAAATCATTTTCATTGGGTAATTCTGCCTATATATCTGTTAAGCCTCCCATCAATTATGGAGATTACAGGCAAAGAAATTTAAAAGGATTGGGGGGGGGGGAGGAGAGAAAAGGAAACAATACTAACTAACCCTTTTTTCCCCCAAAAGTCATCTTCAACATATGAGGAATTATGTTCATGGTAATGAAAATAAATTTAAATAATCTGGCAAACACTGATTAAACTCATGCTATGTGCCAGACTCTGTCATAGACTCTCATTGTATAGGGAGAGGATCACAGATGAATAGCTGTAAGGAAAGTCAATTAGACTAACTCCATTATCTTATAGGTGGGGAAACTGAAGTCCAGAGCAAGGAATTGATTTGCCCTATTTTCACATAAAGTAGTAAGTGGAATTTTATTTCCTTTATGGGATTATTCTTTCTTGTCGATACGATTTCTCCTGCACAAAAAATGATGTGTGGCAATAACTATACATATTTTCGATTTCTTAAGTATTCTAAAATAATTATCATGTAGTGGATATCCTGACATCTAGGGGAGGGGTGGGGAGTAGGGGGGAAAAATTTGTAACAGAAAGCTTTGTAAGGGTTAATGTTTAGAATTACCCATACATATGTTTTGCAAATAAAAAGTATTAATAAATAAATAAATAAAATTTAAAAATAGAAAGTAGTAAGTGTAAGAGTCATTTCAAAAACCCCTCTGGTGACAAATAGAGAATTCTTTTCCAATTCACTAAAAGATATATACAAATAATAAGAAGTAGACTATAATATGGGCAAAGGTGTATCTAGACAAAATTTTCTAAGAAAATATGATTACAGAAAGATCACTTTCATTTAGGGAAAGAAGATAATGGTACTTGAGCTGAGCCTTGAAGGAAAATCGCCTTCTCTCAACAAATGCATGGAATCTAATTTTCTTACAGAATGAATGGGACCTGACCAAGGGTCTAAAATCCAAATTTTCATAGAAGTGACCATAAAAACTAAATAACTATAAATTGTATTGTATATTCTATAGGCATCTAGGGGGCATAGTGGAGTGATCTGGAGTCAAGAAAACCCAAGTTCAAATCTTACTTTAGATTCTAGCTGTGTGACCATGTATGAAATCACTTAATCCCTCTCAGCCTCAGTTTTCTCATATGTAAAATGGTTATAATAGCATTTCCTTTCTGACAGTATTATTAAGTTGGTAGATAAGGAAAATGTGGAAGATAGGGTAGAATTAAATTTCAGTGAGACATCTGACACCATCTGTTGTATTTTGGATAGAGTTATGTTAGCTGGATGATAGTACATGTTATGTTAGCTGGATGATAGATGCATACAGTATTACTGCTTAGATAAATGTGCTCGAAAGGTGTTGATCAGTGAAAGGAAGTGTGCAAGCAGAATTTGTGGCTTTTCTCTTTTTAATGTTTTTACCAGTGGCTTACATGAAGATATAGGTGACATGTTTATATGTAAAAGAAGATCTAAAAGAATACTAGACTATACATATATACACACATATATTCATACTTAGATATATGTATATATAAATAGATTGACAATAGCCAAAATCCACAAAGTATTCAGCAGATTGGAACTATGGGCTCAATCAAACAAAAGTAAACGGAAATAGGGATATGCATAAACTCCAATACTTAGGTTAAAAAGTCCAATGCAAAAATATAATACATGAAAGTCTTGGCTAGATCACATGAAAAAGAATTTCTGTTGCCTGAAAACTCAATATAAGTAAACAGTATAATGTAGCTGCCAAAGAAAGCTAATGTGATGAACTAAGAGGCATTACATTCAGATCAAGGGAGGTAACAGTCCCACCAGTGAGTACTAGTGAGACCACATCTAGAGTATTATGTTCAGTTCTGGGCGCCACATTTTAAGAGAGACATCGACAAGCTGGAGTTCAACCAGAAAAATGGATGAGGGCACTTGAAACCATGTCACATGAGGATAGGTTGTAGGAAGTGGAGATGTTTACCTAGAAAATGTGGCTCATGTTTACTGCTTCTATTATTTGCAGATCTGTTATGTGGAAGAAGAATTAGATTTATTTGTATTTTTGAATTCAGAGGCCAGAGTTAAAGCCAATAGAAATTATAAGAATCTAAATTTCAGCTCAGTCTAAAAGGAAGAATATTCCCAACAATTTTCAGTGTCTACAAATAGAAATTAATGGCTTATGTAATGAGTTTCTAATCACTGAAGATTGTAAAATCATAGATTTAGAACTGGAAGAGCCCTTAAAGGTCATCTAATCAATAAGCATTTATTAAGCACCTATTGAGCTAGGTACTAGAAATAAATTTTTTTTTAAATTCCCGTTCTTGAGAAACTTACATTCTAGTACAGCTCCCTTGTTTTACTGAGGGCCAGAGAAGTTAAGGGATTTACCTATGATCACCCAGACAGAAGGTGAACGTTTGAAGATTTGAACTCTGACTAGAAACCTAGTTCTCATTTCATTGTAATAGCATGTTCAAACAAAAGATTAGTGCATTAGTTATGAGCTTGGATTAGATGACCTTTCAGGGCTCTTTCAGTTCTATGATCTAACCCACAGGGCTGATTCCCAAGGATAGACTACTTAATACAACTCTTTACCTATTTACTTTAATACATAAAAGAGGAATCATGGAATAATAGGTGCTTAATAAATGATTAATTTTTTTGGTCTTTCTTCACATCCCTCATGCTTAGCACAGTGCCTGGCAGTCTTAGACAATAAAAATTAGGCCCATGTTTATACTCTAATGAACAAATACACTTGATATCCCCTTGAATACCTCATTTAACATTCCTAAGGATCTAGGACTTCACAGTCAAACTAGCATGGGAGACTCAGAGTTGTTGAAAATAAATAATATTATAATCACTTTCTTTGTTTTGTTTTGGTCACAGACCTGTGAATTCATTAACATATTCCAACACAGATATTTCCAAGTGTCAAAAACTGCCCTGAGGATTGAGAACAGCAACTTATCTGTAATATTGTCTTAAAGAATTGGCTGGTATCCCTGAGAATAGGATCATAGGATCTTAGATTTAGAACTTAAAGAGACCTTAGAGGTCACCAAATAATCAAGTCTACACCCCCTCATTTTATAAACAGTTGAGTTGCCCAAGATCAAAGAACTGATAAATAAGGCAGTAATAGGAAACTAGATAATTCAGTGGATAGAACCCTGGGAGTCAGGAATACCTGAGTTTAAATCCAGCCTCAGACACTTACTAGTTGTGTGATCCTGTGATATTTAATCTCTCTATCTCTGTTTCCTCAACTGAAAAATAAGAGATTATGACAGTACCTACCTCAGCAGTTGTGAGGATCAAAGGAGATAATATTTGTAAAATGACTAGTACAATGGCAAAATGATTAGTATAATTAGTACAATATAAAATGATTAGTACACTAGCACTTAATAAATGCTTATTTCCTTCCCTTCCCAGTATCTGAACCTAGGCCCTGTAGACTGTAAGGTCATCCCTTTCTAAACACACCATCATGTTGTCTGTCTTATGACTGATAATTTGTTTTAGGGAAAATTTATTTTTCTTCCACATTCATTTATGATACATTTCCATTCAAAGCAGTTTCTCATCACAATGGTCAGATTTGCATGTCTCAGCATCTGTAAAATGCAGTGACATAACAAACTGCTTTCCTTGTTAACACTAGCCTTAGGGTGTAATTCCTGACTTTCTGACTTTTCGAAAATTCTCCCTAACAATTTCTAATCATGCTTTTAGATATCACTCTTATGTTGCTGTTTTCAAAAGAAAAAAAATAGCAGGGACAGTTTCCTTTTTACCAAGTTTACAAGAAGCAGTATGATATAGTCTAATGTAATACAGCAAAAGAAAAAAAACAATGCTCAGGTCAGAGAGACCTGGGTTCAAATATCATCTTAGATCCTGGCACTAGGAAGTGTGATCTCGGGCAAGTCATTTAACCTTTATCATCCTTAGTTTCTCATTAGGAAAAAGGGAGATAATCATAGCAACAACATGTAAGCATTGTCTTTGTTAGGCTTAAATGATGTAATGTATTTAAGTTTTGCAAGCCTCAAAGTAATAGATATGTGTGAGCTATTATTACTTAATAAGGAAAAAAAATAAAAGTTCCAAAGGATTTTTTTTGTGAATTCAAAATATTTCCAGAAACAACCAGGACTATTTGGTTAAGTTGTTAAAGTTAATATACACATCTTTTCTTTAGGGGTAAATAAAAATTTGTCATAGAAATTGGTGGATACACTTACAATCTTGTTTTAATTTTGTTTGCTTCCTTTTCTTCTTAAGTTCTTGCTTATCTATCTGAATAATTTTACTCATCAATGGAAGTTTAAGTAAGATTTATTTTAAAAATTTTATAAAAACATTTCTGATACTTCACATACTTAGAAAATGAAACTTCCTCAACTGTCACCAGCTGACAATCCTCACTCTTACAAAAATTCTTTTCATAGGGTTGGGTAGACAGAAATCACTGAGAGCGCTGAATAGATGAATCATGTGCCTTAGTCCAAGTGGTACTGGAATTCCAATGGCCCACTCGTGCTTTAAAAGTAAAAGAAACAAAAAATTATTTCAGATATAAATATATTGGCAAGGCCAATATGTTGTCAAGGTATCATCAGCACGTCTCTATTTTATTTCTTTTTCAATATTAACTGACATGGATGCTCTAAATTTCAAGGAACTGACAAAGCATTGGTCACAGACAAAATCCATTTTGCTTTTATTTTTTAATGTTCATGTGCTTTCTCTTTTTAACTAATAAAACTAAAAATATTCCCTTTTGTAATTATTCAGAAATCCTGTGAGCTAAAGATAGGCAATGTTGTTGCAAAAGAAACAAAATCAGTAGCTCTTCCATCATTTATGTTGCTGGAGGTAAACATGAGTTTAGTGCAGAGTGATGAGAAAACCTCCAATGTCCCTGGAGAATTTGAAATCCATTCATTCACTAAATTTGAGTGTACAATGTACTTGGTCCCATGAAAACTGTCTTGTGAAAAACAAGATGCTGAGAAACTGTACAAATGATGTCTCTTTCTTATTTATATTTTTAATACTTTAAACTTAGAACTCTGATTTCATTGGGATAAATACTCCTACCAATGGTCACCTGTGTCCAATCTAGTTGTTCATTTTCAGTGAATTTAGACATGTCAGTCCTTGGACAACATACTTACAATCCATAACTAGAAGTGTATTCAAAACCTTCCCAGCTCAGTAAGATTCTGAATATTTTCAATGGCCATCTATCCTGTATACCTGAAATGCTCTCCTTCCTCAACTCTACCTCCTGGCTAAAGTGTCACCTTCTGCAAAAAGTCTTTCCTAATTGATTAGATGCCCATCAACTGAGGAATGGCTGAATAAGGACATGAGTTCAAATCTAGTCTCAGACATTTACTAGTTGTGTGAGCCTGGGCAAGTCACTTATTCCCAATTGTTTCTTTAAAAAAAAAAGAGAGAGAGAGAAATTAAAAAAAAAAATGATGAGCGGGCAGATTTCAGAAAAGCGTGGAAAGACTTTTCTTCTTACATGAACTGATGTTAAGTGAAGTGAGCAGAACCAGGAGAACATTGTATACAGCAACAACAAGATTGTGTGATAATCATCTATGACAGACTTACCTCCTCTCACTACTACAGTGATCTAAGACAATCTTAATAGACCTGGGATGGAAAATGCCATCTGCATCCAGAGAAAGAACTGTGGAGACTGAATGCTGATCAAAGCAATATTATTTTTGTTTGCTTTTTTTCTTTCTTTTGGTTTTTCCCTTTTGTTCTAATTTTTCTTTCCCAATATGACTAATATGAAATGTTTTAAATTACTGTACATATATAACATATCAGATTACTCACTGTCTTCAGGAGGAGTAAGAGAGGAAAAAGGGGGAAAAAAGGAAAAAAATCTTACAAAAATGAATGCAGAAAACTACCTTTACATGTAATTGGAAAAAATATATACATATATATATTACCAAGTGGGGAAAAAAAGCTCTTCCTAGTCATCCTCAATTTTAATGATTTCCCTCTGAAACTACCTCTAATTTATCTTGTTATATTTTTGTTTATAAACAGTAATTTGAACATAGTCTGCTATTGGATTGTAAACTTATGCTGATATATAGATACAGATTCTTTTTAACTTTTCTTTGTATCCCCTAATGCTTAGCACAGTGCTTGGCACAGCCTTAGAGAATTAAATTCCATTCAGCAAACATCTAAAGCATCTGTTATATACTAGTCACTAAGGATACAAAGATAAAATAAAAATAATACTTAACATCAAGGAACTTAACATTCTATCAAACTGCTATGGCACACATCTGCAAAGTAATCTGAGGTTGGGAGAGTACATTAACTAAGGACGACTCTGAGAGGAAGTAGGGCTTTATTTAAGTGTGCAGGAAGATAAGGGTTCTGAGATGTAGAGGTGAGGAGAGAGGGCATTCCAGGCATGGAGACAGAAGATGGGACATTGAGTTGTGGCAATAACTAGTGGTCTAGTTTATCAGGCACATAGGGTACAAAGAGAAATAATGTGAAATGAGGTTGGACTGGGAAATTGAAACCAGATTCTAAAATGCAAATAGGAAACATTGAAGCTTTTTGAGCAAAGGACTGATGTGTTCACTCTGGTACACTGAGAAGATTATTTTGGCAACTGCAAAGGAAGATTGACAGGCAGCTCAGTTAGAGCTTTCTCAATTGTTCATGAAAGGTAGGATAAGGTACCTGAACTAGAGTGATGAAGTTGTGAGGAGAA
This sequence comes from Myrmecobius fasciatus, assembly GCA_023553655.1. Classification (NCBI taxonomy): domain Eukaryota; kingdom Metazoa; phylum Chordata; class Mammalia; order Dasyuromorphia; family Myrmecobiidae; genus Myrmecobius; species Myrmecobius fasciatus. Next base: position 32,454 of record JAJPUD010008945.1, on the reverse strand, counting down.
AAAAGGGAACAGATGAAAGAGAAGCCAGTGTTATCCCCATGCGTTGTCAAGGATCAGTGGGGATCTCATTATTATTTCAAAAATAACCTTCATTATTTTGACTGCCTCAACAGCTTACTATCTAATACTATACATACACACACACACACACACACACACACACACACACACACACACATTTTGCCCCAAATAAAAGACAAAAATAAAAGTGGCAAGCAGGTCAACAGATGTTTCATAAATGCCATCATGCTTTAACCTTTGATTTATCTTAGTAAATAATAAATGTGGATTTGAAGTGTTTTGAATTTAACAAAACTAAAAAAAAAATCTGTTCTTTAATTTGATCTAAGCAATAACATTATGAGTAGGCACTGCAGTTATATACCAAAGGATCTGTGGTTGTCTTGATCTAAGTATTCCCTTCAATGATACATATTATAACCTATCTATGCTCTTCCACCTTAAGCCCATGTTATGTCATAAACCATTAAACAAATCTGTTATAGTATTATCCCTGTATTACAGATAAGAAAAGAAGCCAAAAGAGGTTTAATGTCTTGTGGCAGACCAGAATCAGCATGAGGATTCAGACTAAATAACAAGTTTCCTAAGAATTAAGTCATCTTCTCACTATACCATAGGAGAGAATGCAAGTTCAGTTTTCTATTACTAACATTTTGTCCCTGGAGAACTTGAAAATCCATTCATTCAGAAAATTTTGTCAAAAAGGTATGAGGATTTTGATGTCAGTTTATCAGTAAATAAACCATATGCCAGCCAGTGCTAAATTCTGTGCATTCAAATATTTTAAAAAATGATCCCTGCCCATAATAATCTAACAATCTAATAGAGAAAGACCACACATTAAATTGGACTTGCCAATTCACTTGAGGTCAACAGCATGCTATGGCTACCAAAAAAGTTAATGCAGTTTGGAATTTCTGACCAAAAGCTGCTTAGAAGGCAACTCATATACATCTCATAGACCTAGTTTAGCAAAAACCTGAAATTCTCTCCAGATCAACTAATGATCAAGAAATGCAATGAGAAATTATAGTAAGTAACTTCTTTCACACTGAGATGCATCTAGCCACTTTTACTAGCCAACAAGGCTCTTAGTCCCAGGTTGTAATATATGAGGTCAAGAAAGCCTAGGGTATTCAGAAAGGCCTCTCAGTAATGGAAACCCCAATTGAAAGCACTAGAGAATTGTAATGGCCAATGAAATTCTGAAACACTCAGATTGTAACTGACCAGACTTCCAGTGTCTCTGAGGTCAATGCTTTGAAATGCTGAAGTCCAGGGATTAGAAAATTAAATCTGGGAGGCAAGGATTGGGGTGAGGTGTAAAACTATCCCCAGGAGTTGGAGGTTAGCACAGGAATCTAGGTAAAACAAAGTAAGACCTGGCAAGATCAACTATGCTACCCAAAATTGGATCAAGGGGCAGAACTCAGCCCTCATACAAAGAGAAGAGTAAACCAAAGAAGACAATGACCTGTAAAAAATTATTTTACTTCTAGAACACCCCAAAAATTCAGCCTAGAAAGTGAAGACAATTCTGTAACAACTATAAGAAGAGACACAAAGAAAAAAATATTTTCTATAACGAATACAAGAGATAAAATAAAGGCTTGGGAGGAAAAAAATAGGAAAATAATTTTTTAAAATTAATTTTAAACTTAAAATACAAAAAAGGGACATTGCCATGTACACATCATAACATAAAACAAGGATTCAAAATAAAACAATCATTTTCCATTTCAAACTTTTTTTTAAAAGGACATTATATAATAAATACTACACGTCATTTTCAAAGCTATCTGTGCGTCTTTCTAGGTTTTCTTTTGTTCATTGCTGTATACTTTTTTATTTTCTTCTTCCCCTCCTCCCACACCGTAGAGAAGGATTTCATTAGACACAAAAATGTATGTATTTGTAAAACTATACAATACATATTTCTATTTATCAGTTCTTTCCCTGATATGAACAGACCTTCTTTCACAGGTTCTTTGTAACTGATTTGAGTATTCATAATACTCAAAATGATTTTGTTTTTCCAAAGTTGTTTTTAAAACAATAATGCTTTTATGGTGCACTATGTTCTCTTGGGTGTGTTCATTTCACTCTTCATTATTTCATAGTCAATTTTTGTAAAGACACCATATACTACTAAGGTATGATGTACTGCTAAGAGAAAAGTGTATTTGTTTCTATTTTTATTGAGTTCTCTCCAGATATATCATAACTAGCTTGTTTTAAGATGCCATTTAACTCCTGAACTTCTTTTTTTTTTTTTTTTAGGGGGGTGAGATTTATCTAATTCTGAGAAGGAAATTTAAAGTCCACCACTATTATAGCATTACTCTCTACTTCCACCTGTACTTCATTATTTTCCCTTAGTAATTTAGCTACTATAGCATTTGGTGCATATAGGTTCAGTATTGATGCTATTTCATTTTCTAGGGCACTTTTTAATCCATGATGTAGTTCTCCTGTTTATCTCTTTTAATTTAATTTATTGTAGCTTTAACTTTGTCTGAGATCATGATTGCTACTCCTGCTTTTTACTTAGCTGAAGCATAAATTCTACTCCACACCTTTATTTTAACTCTATGTGTATCTCCCATTTTTAATGTGCTTCTTTAAAGAACATATTATCAGATTCCGATTTTTAATCCATTTTGCTATTCGTTTCCATGGATGAGCTCATCCCATTCACATTCAAAGTTGCAATTACTAGTTGTATATTTGCCTCTATATTTTTCTCCTTTATTACCCTTCTCACCCTTTCTTTTTATCCTATCCCTCCTCATAACTACTAGCTCCCTAATCTGCACCCTTTTAAAAGAATCCCTCCCTTATCCTCTCCCTCCATCCTCCTACTTCTTTATCTACACAACCTTCTAAAAACTCCTTCCTTATTCTGTCTCCTCACTCACCTATTTTAAAAATTATAATAAATTTTAGAGACTTTTAAACCGTTCTTTAACTCAGTTCAGATGGGAATAAAGTTCTGATACTACCAGACTTCCACCCTGATCTGTCACTGTAACAGTTCTTCCATTCATACCTCTTTTGTATAATTCTTCCATTTTACCTCTCCTTACTCAATTTAATTTTTTAGAATTTTCTCATAATCAACTCAACCCAAAAGCCTTCTATGTATGCTCTTTCAAAATACCCAGGTAATAATCTTAAGAGTATAGATAACATTTTCTCATATGAGAAGTAAACAGTTTGACCTTATCAAGTCCCTTATAATCAATCTTTAATGTCTTTTTGTCACAAATATTTGAAAGATTTTTAGTTCATTACTATTTATTTCCCCATTCAGGACTACACTCATCTTTTCTGGCTAAGTTATTCTTGGTTGTAAACCCAGATCCTTTGTTCATCTAAATATAATGTTGCAAGCCCTTCAGTCTTTTAATGTTGAAGCTGCTGGATCTTATGTTATCCTGATTGTACCTCTACAGTATCTAAATTGTTTTTGTTATTGTTGCTTATAATATTTTGTCCTTTACCTAGAAGCTTCAAAACTTGGCTATATTTTATCCTAGGAGTTTTCATCTTATCCTAGGAGTTTCTTTCAGGTTATAATCAATTTTTTTCTATTCCTGTTTTACCTTTTTGTTCTAAAACTTCAAAGCAATTTGTCTTAATGATTTCTTGTAATATTGTATCTAGACTCTCTTTTTTTAATTGTAACTTTCAGGCAGTCAACAATTCTCATATTGTCTCTCCTCTATTTCTTCCTTGGATCAATTTTTTTTTCCCCTGAGGAAATTGAGGTTAAGTGACTTGCCCAAAATCACACAGCTAGGGAGAATTAAGTGTCTGAGATCACATTTGAACTCAGGTCCTTCTGACTTCAGGGCTGGTACTCTACTGCACCACCTAGCTGCCCTCTGGATCAATTCTAATGAGATGTTTCACAGTCTCTTCTATTTTTTTCATACTTTTATTATTATTATTATTATTTGGTGGCTTAAAATGTCATTAGCTTCCCCTTGCTCAATTCTAGTTGTTGTTTCTGCTATTGTTGTCACCATCATTATTTTAAGCAATCAGGATTAATTTTCTTGCCGAGGGTCACAGAGCAAGTAAGTGTCTAAAGCTGGACTTGAACTCAGATCCTCCTGGCTTTCAGGCTTGTCCTCTATCCACGATACAATCTAACTGTCTTCCAATTCTAGTTTTCAAGGAATTATTTTCTTCTTTAACTTTTTGGATATTTTTTCCAATTTTTTACTTTCTTTTTAAAACTTTCTTGATTTTCTTGGATTGCCCTAATTTTTTTCTGTAATGTTTCCTCAATTTCTCTTATTTGATTTTTAAAGCTTTTTAAAAACTTTTCCAAGAATTCTTTTTGGGCTTGTGTCCTTTTTCTTTAAAGTAGGAATAGCTTTTAAAATTTTAATATCTACACAAAAAAGGGAAAAGAATCCTCATGTGCAAGATGGAAACTGAGTGGATGCCCATCAGTTGGAGAATGGCTGAATAAATTATAGTATATGAATGTTATGGAATATTATTGCTCTATTAAAAAACGACCAGCAGGATGATTTCAGAGAGGCCTGGAGATATTTACACGAACTGATGGTTAAGTGTGGTGAGTAGAATCAAGAGAACATCGTACACAGCAACAAGAAGATTATATGACGATCAATTCTAATGGACATGGTTCTTTTCAACAGCAAGGTGATTCAGGACAGTTCTAATGGTCTTGTGATGCAGAGAGCCATCTGTACCCAGAGAGGAGATGTGGGGACTGAGTGTGGATCACCACATAGTATTTTCAAGTTTTTTGTTGTTATTTACTTGCATTTTGGTTTTTTTTTTTTACATTTTTTCCCTTTTTGATCTGATTTTTCTTGTGCAGTACAATAATTGTGGAAATATGTACAGAAGAGGGGCAGCTAGGTGGTGCAATGGATAGAGCACCAGCCCTGAAGTCAGGAGGACCTGAGTTCAAATCTGGTCTCAGACACTTAACATTCCCTAGCTGTGTGACCCTGGGCAAGTCACTTAACCTCAATTGCCTCAGGAAAAAAAATAAAAATAAAAATAAATATGTATAGAAGAATTGCACATGTTTAACATATATTGGATTGCTTGCCATCTGGGGGAGAGGTAGGGAGAAAAGAGGGAGAAAAAAGTTTGGAACACAAGATTTTGCAAGGGTGAATGTTGAAAACCATGCATATGTTTTGAAAATAAAAAGCTTTTAAAAATCAATTTTACTATCTTTTTCTGAGTATGAATCCAGATCTCTATCACCATAATAGCTATCTATGGTCAAGTCCTTTTTTCCTTTGTTTCCTTATTATAATTTCATTTGTTAGTGGCTTATAATTATATTTAGGTTCTAGTCTCATAGTAAGGAGGAAGGGATGATATCTTACCCTTCAAGTTTTCCAAGTTATTGTTATCTAAACATTGTTTGGCGGATTAACCTTGGAAACAACACTCTGCTTTTCTGTCATGGCTAGGGTCCCCACAAGCTATTACCACAAATACTCTTGCTTCCTGTAGTTCCTTCTATGGTTGATAATTTTTGCTCACCCCTTTGCTTTGGAACTAAATTAGAGACTTTGCTCTGCTGCAGGTGCCCTGTCTACAAGGTCCTTACCCTCTGCTACCAGACTCACCAGATATGAGTTTGGACCAAGTGTGGCCGGCATTACCTGGACCTGGTCTCCTGCAATAGTGGAGGTCCTTCAATCTTCCTCTACTTAGGTGTCCTAACTCCACACTCTCCAGGAGGGGAAAGCTCCTAAAGTGAAGGTTGCTGCTGACCCAGATGCACTACAGCTACTTGTTTTTTGATTCAGCAGAGACTTCCTGGAGGTGGTTTACCACTTCACTCAGGCCAACATCTTGTCTCCAGAGGTTGAGTCTTTCCTAAACTCCTCTCAAGTTATCTTAGGAAGACAATAACTTTACCCTGACTTTTAATTGTTTATGCTGCTCTAAGTTCATTTTGAGGTGATGTTTGTGTTGTTTGTGGGGGAAATTTGGAGAATCTGGTATTATTTGTCCCGCTCTGCTATCTTCTCTAAGAATAAATGGTCTATGAGATACTAATATATATTAGAACAAAATCAAGCGATTTGTGGAAAGATACTTTAAGAACCATTTCTAACCATGTTTTTGTTTTTTAACAAAAAACACCACACTTCAAAGAATCATAAATCAAAATGTCCATATCTTTTAAAACCAGAGGATAAGGCAAAGATAAAAATTATTTATCACTTCCTGAAACCCCAAAAGGTAATGTCATGATCAAAATCCAGGGTTCCATAGCAAAGAAAAAAATACTATAAGCAGCCAGAGGGAAGCTGTTCAAGTACCACAGAATCACTGTCAGGACCACACAAGGACTAGTAAATTTTGCCTCTTATAAAAAGAGGATAAAGTTACAAAACACTTTTTACACAGATAAAGACAGATCTAAATAACTGAGAAAGAAATTATTCATGGATAGGGTAAGCCAATACAATAAAAATGACAAGACTAAATTAATTTATTCAGTGTCACACTACTCAAACAACAAGATTATTTTATAGAGCTAGAAAAAACAATAACAAAAGTTATCTGGAGGAATGTCAAGAATCTGAAGAAAACATACAAACAAAAAAAAGTGGGAAGGGTTTTTTTTTAGCAGTAATAAATCTCAAACTACAACAGAAAGCAATAATTATCAAAATGATTTAGTACTAATTAAGAAACTGGATAGTAGAACATTAATATGTATGTAATATATACAAGCAGCAAGCCTAGTATTAGATAAATCTAAAGATTTTAGCTATTGGGGTAAGAACTCACTGTCAGACAAAAACTAATGGGAAAATTAGAAAGTAGTCTGTCAAAAATTAGGTATAAACCAACATCTCATGCTATATATTAAAACAAGCACCAAAAGGCAAAATTACTTTAATAAAAAGATGGACATCATAAATAAGTTAAAAGAGCAAGAGTTAATGACCAGACAAGGAATAGAGAAGATCACAGAGGGTAAAATGAACAATTCTGGATATATAAAATTAGTAAGTCTTTATACAAACAAAACCAATGCAGCCAAAATTAGAAGAAAAGCAATTAAATAGAAGGAAAAACTTGCAGAAAGTTTCTTTGATAAAGGTCTCATTTCTTTTTTTTTAAGTTTTTTATTTTCAAAACATATGCACAGATAATTTTTCAATATTGACCCTTGAATAGCTTTGTGTTTCAGATTTTCCCTTCCTTCCTCCTACCACTTCTCCTAGATGGCAAGCAATCCAATACATATTATACATGTTAAAATATATATTAAATCCAATATGTGTAAACATATTTATACAATTTTCTTGTTGTACAGAAACAATTTTTAAAAAAAATGAAATGCAAGTGAACGACATCAAAAAGAGTGAGAATGTTATGTTGTGATCTATACTCAGTTCCCCAGGCCTCTCTCTGGGTGTAGATGGCTTTTTTCATCATTGAACAATTGGAACTGGCCTCAATCATCTAACTGTTGGAAAGAGCCATGTCCATCAGAATTAATCATTATATAGTCTTGTTGTAGCCATGTATAATGATCTGATTCTGCTTATTTCACTCAGCATCAGTTCATGCAAGTCTCTCCAGGCCTCTCTGAAATCATCCTGCTGGTCGTTTTTTTACAGAACAATAATATTCCATGACATTCATATACCATAATTTATTCAGCCATTCTCCAATTGATGGGCATCCATTCAGTTTCCAGTTTCTAGCCACTACAAAAAGGGCTGCCACAAACATTCTTGCACATGTGGGTCCCTTTCCTTTCTTTAAGATCTCTTTGGGATATAAGCCTAGCAGAAACACTGCTGGGGGAAGGGCAGAGCCAAGATGGTGGAGTGAAGACAGGACTCTCTGTGTCCTCCTCTGACCTTTTCTCAAATCAACAGCAGGTTAAGTCTCTAAACTGGTTCTGGAGTCAAAGAACCTACAAATATTTGTACTACAACACATTCCTAGCATAAGTTACCTTGGAGAAGCTCTGGAGCAGGTCTGTTTCAGACAGGCCGGGGGTCAGACAGTTTGCTGAGCTTGGGTGCAGCTCTGGGATACAGGGCAGGAAGACAGTCTGGACTCAGAGTGGCAGGTTCTAAACACCTGGGGAATCTATCTGAGGCTCTCGGGACACTCTGCCCTGATTGCGGGCAGATGCTTTGGCAGATCTGTCTTTTGTAAAAGGCAGATTGTAACCCACTGCAAACACCGGTCCTAGCCCAGAGAGCCCTACATTAGAAGTTAATTAGCTGAACTGCCCCAGGGAAAATTACCACAGCTGCCACTTCTCTGCTTTAAACAGACCCCAAGCTTTTTTAAAAAAATGAGTAAGAAACAAAAGAGAGTTCTCACCATAGCCAGCTTTTATGGAGAGAAAGAAGGGCAGACCCCAGATCCCGAGGTTCCTAAAACAATTCCAGAGGAAGCCACAAAAGTAGACATGAACTGCTCCCCCTTTCACAAGGCTTTCCTGGAAGACTACATAAATAATCTCAAAGAGAATTAGATGAAAAAATGGGGAAATGAACTGAGATCATTGAAAGAAGGATATAATGCCCTACAAAAAAAGATATGAAAAAGACACCAATTCACTGAAAAACAAAATTGGTGAAATGGAAAAAGTATGCAATGAACAAACTGGCCAATTACAAAAAGAGTTTAAAAAGGTAATTGAAGAAAATAATACATTAAAAACTAGAATGGAACAAATGGAAGTGAATGACTCAATCAGACTTCATGAATCAGTCAAACAAAAACAAAAAAATGAAAAAAATTGAAGAAAATATAAATATCTCCTAGGAAAAACAAGTGACCTGGAAAATAGATCTAGGAGAGACAATCTAAAAATTATTGGTCTTCTTGAAGTTCAATGATGAAGAAAAGAACATAGACACTACCTTATAGGAAATCATGAAAGAAAACTGCCCTGATGTTTTAAAATCAGAAAGCAAAATCACCATCAAAAGAATTCACCGATCACCTCCTGAAACAGATCCCAAAATTAAATCCCCAAGGAATATGGTGGCTAAATTTCAGGACTATTGCATCAAGGAAAAGATACTGCTAACAGCTAGAAAGAAACAATTCAAATACCCAGGAACTGTAATTGGCATCACACAAGATCTGTCAGCTTCCACATTGACGGATGAAAGGGCCTGGAACCAGATATTCTGAAAGGCAAAGGAACTTGGATTACAGCCAAGAATAAGCTATCCAGCTAGAATGAGCATTATCTTCCAGGGAAGAAGATGGACATTTAATGATATAGGTGAATTTCACCTATTTCTAATGAAAAGACCAGATCTGAACAAAAAAATTGACCTCTAAACACAGAACTCAAGAAAAGCATAAAAAGATAAAAAGGAAAGAACTCTTGAGAACTATATTTCTACTATGGGGATACTTAACAATTGGGGTTAAAATTTGATATTACTTTGATAATATGAAAAAGAAAACTAGAGGTAGAAAGGCTATCATACTGGGGAAAAGAGGGAAAAGGTGGTAAAATAAGGTTTAAAAAAATGAGGTAAATATAAGGTAAAATCTCATAAAGAGGCAAAGAAAACCTAATATAATTGAGGGAAAGAAGGGATGGGGATGAGCATTGTGTGAATCTTACTCTCATAAGATTGGGCACTAAAAGAGTATAACAGACACATTTTATTTCACAGAGAAACTTGTCCCTCTTTATAGGGAAAAGGGAGGGAAAGGAGGAAAAGAAAGGGATAGACTAATAGAAGGGAAAATAGAAGAGTTAGAGGAAAGGTGTAAAAAGAGGGGGGAGGGGCTCTAAAGAGGGGAGGACTGTTTGAGGGAGGAGATCATCAAAAGCAAAATACTGGGGAGGGGGAAAGGGAGAAAGGGGAAAGGAAAGAGGAAAACATAACTTTGGGTAAATAAGATGGCAGGAAATACAGAGTTAGTTCTTTTAACTGTTAATGTGAATGGGATGAACTCTCCCATAAAGCAGAAGCAGGTAGCAGACTGGATTAAAAGCCAGAATCCAACAATATGTTGTTTACAAGAAACACATCTAAAGCATAGAGATACACAGAGTGAAGGTAAAGGGCTGGAGCAGAATCTATTATGCTTCAGGTGAACAAAAAAAAGCAGGGGTAGCAATTCTGATCTCAGATCAAGTAAAAGCAAAGATAGATCTATTTAAAAGAGATAAGGAAGGAAACTATATTTTACTAAAGGGTACCATAGACAATGAAGCAATATCAACACTAAACATATATGCACCAAGTGATATAGCATCCAAATTCCTAGAGGAGAAGTTAAGAGAGATGCAAGAAGAAGTAGACAGCAAAACTATACTAATGGGGGATCTCAACCTTGCTCCCTCTGAATTAGATAAATCAAATCACAAAATAAATAAGAAAGAAGTTAGGGAAATAAACAGAATGTTAGAAAAGTTAGGTATGATAGATCTTTGGAGAAAATTGGATGAAGACAGAAGGGAGTTTCCTTTTTTCTCTGCGGTTCATGGAACTTATACAAAAATTGACCATGTGTTAGGGCATAAAAACCTCAAAATCAAATGCAGAAAGGCAGAAATAGTAAATGCATCTTTTTCAGATCATGATGCAATAAAAATCACGTGCAATATAAGGCCAGGAAAAAATAAGCCAAAATTTATTTGGAAATTAAATAATCTAATTCTAAAGAATGAATGGGTGAAAGAGCAAATCATAGACACAATCAATAATTTCATCCAGGAGAATGACAATAATGAGATAACATACCAAAATTTGTGGTTATAAGCAAGCAGTTATAAGGGGTAATTTTTATATTTCTAGATGCTTACTTGCATAAAATAGAGAAAGAGAAGATCAATGAATTGGGCTTACAATTTAAAAAGCTAGAAAAAGAGCAAATTAAAAATCCTCAATTAAATACCAAATTGAAAATTCTGAAAAAAAGAGGGGAGATTAATAAAACTGAAAATAAGAAAACTATTGAATTAATAAATAAAACTAAGAGTTGGTTTTATGAAAAAACCAACAAAATAGATAAGCCTTTAGTTAATTTGATTAGTAAAAGTAAAGAGAAAAATCAAATTGTTAGTCTCAAAAATGATAAGGGAGAACTTTCCACCAATGAAGAGGAAATTAGAGGAATAATTAGGAGTTACTTTGCCCAACTTTATGTCAACAAATTTGATAATCTAAATGAAATGAAGGAATATCTACAAAAACATAGACTGCCCAGGTTAACAGAAGAGGAATTAAATTATTTAAATAGCCCCATTTTAGAAAAAGAAATAGAACAAGCTATTAATCAACTCCCTAAGAAAAAATCCCTAAGGTCAGATGGATTGATATGTGAATTCTACCAATAATTCAAAGAACAATTAATTCTAATACTATATAAATTATTTGAAAAAATAGGGAAAGAAGGTGTACTACCAAATTCCTTTTATGATACAGATATGGTGCTGATAGCTATACCAGGTATGGTGAAAACAGAGAAAGAAAACTATAGACCAATTTCCCTAATGAATATTGAAGCAAAAATCTTAAATAAGATATTAGCAATAAGATTACAGAAAGTCATCCCCAGGATAATACACTATGACCAAGTAGGATCTATACCAGGAATGCAGGGCTGGTTCAATATTAGGAAAACTATCAGATAATCATATTAATAACCAAACTAACAAAAATCATATGATTATCTCAATACATCCAGAAAAAGCATTTGATGAACTCCAACACTCATTCCTATTAAAAACAATAGAAAGTATGGGAATAAGTGGGCTTTTCCTTAAAATGATCAGTAGCATCTATTTAAAACCATCAGCAAACATCATATGTAATGGGGGACAAACTAGACCCATTCCCAATAAGATCAGGAGTAAAACAAGGATGCCCACTGTCATCATTACTATTTAACATTGTATTAGAAATGTCAGCTTTGGCAATAAGAGAAGAAAAAGAGATAAAAGGAATTAGAGTAGGTAATGAAGAAACCAAATTATCACTCTTTGCAGATGACATGATGGTATACTTAAAGAACCTAGAGACTCAACTAAAAAACTGCTAGAAACAATTCACAACTTTAGCAAAGTTGCAGGATACAAAATAAATCCACATAAATCATCAGCATTTTTATATATTACCAACAAAATTCAGCAGCAAGAGATACAAAAAGAAATTCCATTCAAAATAACTGTTGATAGTATAAAATATTTGGGAATCTATCTGCCAAGGAACAGTCATGAACTATACGAACTAAACTACAAAACACTTGCCACACAAATAAAGTCATATCTAATCAGTTGGAAAAACATCAAGTGCTTATGGGTAAGCCAAGCAAATATAATAAAAATGACAGTACTACCCAAACTAATTTACTTATTTAGTGCCATTTCAATCAAACTTTCAAAAAAATTATTTTATAGATCTAGAAAAAAATAGTAGCAAAGTTCATTTGGAAGAACAAAAGATCAAGAATCTTAAAAGAATTAATGAAAAAAAAAGGCTGATGAGGGTGGCCTTGCTGTGCCAGATGTAAAATTATATTATAAAGCAGCGGTCATTAAAACCATTTGGTACTGGCTAAGAAATAGAGCAGTCGATCAGTGGAATAGGATAGGATCACAGGACAAACCAGGCAATGACTATAGCAATTTAGTATTTGATAAATCCAAAGACTCCAGCTTTTGGGATAAGTACTCACCATTCAACAAAAACTGCTTGCCAAAATTGGAAACTAGTGTGGAAGAAATTAGGGCTTGACCCACACCTAACACCACATACCAAGATAAGATCTAAATGGGTTCATGATTTAGATATAAAGAGTGATATTATAAGCAAATTAAAGGAACATAGGATAGTTTACCTCTCAGACCTGTGGAGAAGGAAGGAATTTGTGTCCAAAGAAGAACTGGAACTCTTAATTGAACACCAGATAGATAATTTTGATTATATTAAGTTAAAAATTTTTTGTACAAATGAAACTAATGCAGACAAGATTAGGAGGGAAGCAATAAATTGGGAAATCATCTTACATTTAAGGGTTCTGATAAAGGCCTCATTTCTAAAATATATATAGAATTGCCTCATATTTACAAGAATTCAAGCCACTCTCCAGTTGATAAATGGTCAAAGGATATGAACAGATAATTTTCAGATGATGAAATTAAAACTATTTCCAGTCATATGAAAAAGTGCTCCAAATCAGTATTGATCAGAGAAATGCAAATTAAGACAACTCTGAGATACCACTACACACCTGTCAAATTGGCTAAGATGACAGGAAAAGATAATGACAAATGTTGGAGGGGATGTGGGAAAACTGGGACACTGATACATTGTTGGTGGAACTGTGAACAGATCCAACCATTTTGGAGAGCAATTTGGAACTATGCGCAAAAAGTTATCAAACTGTGCATACCCTTTGACCCAGCAGTGTTTCTATTGGGCTTATATCCCAAAGAGATCTTAAAGGAAAGAAAGGGACCCACATGTGCAAGAATGTTTGTGGCAGCCCTTTTTGTAGTGGCAAGAAACTGGAAACTGAGTGGATGCCCATTAATTGGAGAATAGTTGAATAAACTATGGTATATGAATGTCATGGAATATTATTGTTCTGTAAAAAATGACCAGCAGGGGCAGGTAGGTGGCACAGTGGTTAGAGCACTAGCCTGGAAGTCAGGAGGACCTGAGTTCAAATCTGGTCTCAGACACTTAACATTCCCTAGCTGTGTGACCCTGGGCAAGTCACTTAACCCCAATTGTCTCAGAAAAAAAAAAGAAAGAAAGAAAAAAAGAAAGAAACGACCAGCAGGATGATTTCAGAGAGGCCTGGAGAGACTTGCATGAACTGATGCTGAGTGAAATCAGCAGAACCAGGAGAACAATAGTGATTTGGAGCAACTTTTCATATGACTACAAATAGTTTTAATTTCATCATCTGAAAATTGTCTGTTCATATCTTTTGGCCATTTATCGATTGGAGAATGGCTTGAATTCTTATAAATATGAGACAATTCTCTACATATTTTAGAAACGAGGCCTTTATCAGAACCCTTAAATGTAAAGATGATTTCCCAATTTATTGCTTCCCTCCTAATCTTGACTGCATTAGTTTTGTTTGTATAAAAACTTCTTAACTTAATATAGTCAAAATTTTCTATCTGGTGTTCAATTAGGAGTTCCAGATCTTCTTTGGACATAAATTTATTCCATCTCCACAGGTCTGAGAGGTAAAGTATATTACGTTCCTTTAATTTGCTTACAAAATCACTCTTTATATCTAGATCTTGAACCCATTTAGATCTTATCTTGGTATGTGGTGTTAGGTGTGGGTC
>JAJPUD010008945.1:0-17698 GCA_023553655.1 Myrmecobius fasciatus | reverse complement strand
GTAGTATTGTCATTTTTATTATGTTTGCTCTGCCTACCCATGAGCACTTAATGTTTTTCCAATTGATTAGGTCTGATTTTATTTGTGTGGAAATTATTTTGTAGTTTAGTTTGTATAGTTTCTGACTTTTCCTTGGCAGATGGATTCCCAAATATTTTATTCTATCATCTGTTATTTGGAATGGAATTTCTTTTTGTATCTCTTGCTGCTGAACTTTGTTGGTAATATATAAAAATGCTGATGATTTATGTGGATTAATTTTGAATCCTGCAACTTTGCTAAAGTTGTGAATTGTCAGAAACATACAATTCAAACAAAGAACATGTTATGCTAAGGCAGTACAATTTTTTTTTCAAGAGGGATATGTTTTTTTTTTAATTTTATTTGCATAACATATGTGTGGGTAATTCTTCAACAATAACCCTTACATAGCTTTCCGTTACAAATTTTTCCCCCCAACTCCCCACCCCTCCCCTAGATGGCAGGATACCCACTACATGTTAATTATGTTAAAATATTGGCAAATTGAATATATGTATACATATTTCCAAACTTATCATTGTTGTGCAAGAAAAATCTTATCTACTCAAACGATGTATCAGATAAAGGAAACACAATGTAAGCAAACATCAATCAAGGAGTATGAGAATGTTATGTTGTGGTCCACATTTCACATCCCTCTCTCTGGGTGTATATGGCTTTCTTCAGTGAACAATTGGAGGTGGTTTGAAACATTTCATTGTTGAAGAGAGCCATGTCCATCAGAATTGATCGTTATATAGTGGCAGTACAATTTTTAAAAGGGAAAAAATGGTATTAATTTGGGAAGGCTTCAAGAAAATTTTCATTTGGGTTTTGAAATTAATACAGCAGAGAAATGAAAGGAAGAAACAATTCGTATAGAAATAGATGATGAACATATTTTAGGGTAGAACACAGAGTCCAAGTGGAGGAGCCAGAAATGAGGTCAGCAAATTTATGAGAAGCCAGGGAGGGAAAAATGTCAGGTGGAGGTTTCGACTGAAAAGGCTCTTTTATCTTTCTGATTTCAAGGAGATAGATAGATAGATGATAGATAGATAGAAGACTGATTATATTAGAGGATTTAGTTAAGGTGGGCAGAGAAAAAATCATCCCCTTTCTTGGATCACTTCCTCTTTTGAATCTCCTTAGCAGGAATTATATAATATTAAAGCTAGAAAAAACAGGAATAAGATAAGAACTATCATGTTGATAGTGCAGAAGTGCTGAAACTCCCCAAAATATACTGGAGCTCTACAACTGTCCCCATGCAGGCCACCAAATATTAAGGTGTGGCGTTGAACCCAAAAATATATTAGAGTTACTCAGTCAATGTTGAGAGGTATATCAAAAGAATTTATAAGCTTAGACTTTCTCTAAATCAAGAGGAAAAGATTTTATTATTACACCACTGACTGTAAGACCAAGCTCCAAAAGGAAGTTTAATGGAAACAAGGGGAAAGACCTGGCCTAAATTCCCTAGAAAACTTGACATTAACAAAGGGTAAATTCCTAATCAATCAGCCATTGTGACATTTAGTAAGAGGGCTGTTCTTAATAGGAGTTAGCAGGGAATTAAGCTTTTGACTGGCAGGTTAAGATCCCAAAAAGGAGTTATAGCTTGGCCTTCTGATGTAATACAATAAATGGGGGATCATGATAATTTTGTCAATTCAAAGAATTCAACAAGGACCCACTTAAGGACAAGATGATTCTGTCAACGCTCCTCCCTACTTGCCTCAGTGGGCCACAAAGGCCCACTTAAATCCACTCAAATTCAACAAAAGCCTTCTCTTGTCAATAACCCTCTCTATGGCCCATGTGGCTAACAAGGACCCTGGGTCCTTGCTGAAGTCTTATTCCCACCATCAATCCCACGCTCTCATTTTAGACCTATGGGGAATGAGTCTGTTAACCTTTTTCCCTGAGTTTGGTCAAAGAAAGATAAAACAATCAGGTTGTATCCCATGAGTTTATTCTTCCTAAAAGGTTGACATGTGTAGATGAGAGTACAGTGGGCATAAGCAGCAGGGGTTATAAAGACAAATCACAGAGGGAGGTGGTGTGATTACATGGTGGTCTTCCCATCTCTGATGTGGCTTGTTTTTCAGAACTGGGATCTGGCATGAATCATCAGAGTTGGTCAGTTCTCTGGCACTGCAAGGGACATTCTGTGCTCGGAATGCCAATACCACAAGAAACTCCCAATATGCCCAGCTTAAGGACTGCTCAGTTTATCTTTTGCATAGCTAGCTGATTCCCAGGTCAGTCACTGCCCTCCACTCCAGTCATTACAGGGGCAGGGGATAGGGCTTTTTTACATGCTTTGGGAAAAAAAACCCAGGCTATAATTAGAGGCCGCTGCCCCTTAGGAAAATAACTACAGCTTTCTTCTCACAAGCCTCTTTTCACCACAACACTCTTGGCTCATTTTGTGTACATTTTGGCTTCTTCTTGGTCCATATTCATTTAATCTTTTCCCAATTTTGAAAGAGCTATTATTGGTATCAATAAAAATCTCTTTGGGTGTCTTGAGCCCCAAGGAGGTAACCCTCAGCAACTAAAAGAATAATCTCCCTACTGTGCCCAAAGGGCTGTCAAACTGTGCATACCCTTTGACCCAGTAGTGTTTCTATCCTATATCCCAAAGAGATCTCAAAGGAGGGAAAGGGACCGACATGTGCAAGAATGTTTGGGGCAGCCCTTTTTGTAGTGGCTAGAAACTGGAAACTGAATGGATGCCCATCAATTGGAGAATGGCTGAATAAATTATGGTATATGAATGTTATGGAATATTATTGTTCTGTAAGAAACGACCAGCAGGACAATTTCAGAGAGGCCTGGAGAGACTTGCATGAACTGATGCTGAGTGAAATGAGCAGAAGCAGGAGGTCATTGTACATGGCAACAACAAGACTATATGGATGATCAATTCTGATGGACATGGATCTCTTCAACAATGAGATGATTCAAGCTAGTTCCAATGATCCTGTGAGGAAGAGAGCCATCTACACCCAGAGAGAGGACTGTGGGGACTAAGTGTGAATCACAACATAGTATTTTTACTTTTTGTTGTCATTGGCTTGCATTTTGTTTTCTTTCTCATTTTTCCTTTTTTGATCTAATTTTTCTTCTGCAGCATGATATTTGTGGAAATATGTATAGAAGAATTGCACATGCTTAACATCTATTGGATTACTTGCCATCTTGGGGAGGCACAGGGAAGGGAGAAAATTTGGAACATAAGATTTTGCAAGGGTGAATGTTAAAAATTATCCATACATATATATTGAAAATAAAAAGCTTTAATAAAAAAGAAAGAATAATTTCCCTTTCTGTAAATCATCATAGCTTGTTTCTGTATAAACAACTATAACCTCTCCTCTCAGCTACCTTTGAACAAACAAAATACATACATATCAGGAAACTTAGGTTAACCACAATTCTATCTGAACATTGGATTTGGAAGACCAGAGTGACAGAAATTTGAAGCAAACTTGGAAGAAACTGAAGGGGAGCAATTTCATTTATGATTCCCTCCCAACAAGTACAGTAAAATCTTTCTATAGTGGCACGTGTCTCTGCATTATTCAGCTCCAGTCTTTTCCCAGAATCTTAACCCTGTTTTGGATTACAGTAACAGTAGCAGTGGAGTGGTCAATCAATCAATATTTATTAAATGCCTACTTTGCTAAGCACTCAGGATCCAAAAAAGGATAAAAATGGTCTCTTGTCCTCAAGGAGCTCATAACCTAATGGAGGAATAAATACATAAACCTATACACAGTTTAAATAGTTTAAAAAGGAAATAACTAATAGAGGGAAGACACTAGATTTAATAGGGGCTAGAGAAGAAGATGGAATTTTAGTTGTGATTTAAAGGAAACTAAGGAAGCCATTTGGTAGAAATAAGAAGGGAGAGCATTTCAAGCACAAGGAAATGTTAGAAAAAAGGCCTAAAATTGAGAGATGGAGTATCTTGTTCATGAAACTGTCACAAGGTCAATATCACTGGACTGAAGAGTACATTGTGGGGAGTAAGGTCTAAGAAGATTGGAAAGATAAGAGGAGACTGGTTATGGAGGGTTTTGAAGACCCAGTAGAGAATTTTGTAATTAATCCTGGAAATGATGGTGCAGCGATAGTAATAGCAATCAACAGCAACAGCAGTTTAGCCACTTTAGTAATTCTCTCCATTCCTTCCCTCACCTCCCCACACCAGTTGCCACTTTCTTTCTCTTCCACTGGTCACTCTGTACAGTATGGTATGGGGGCTATACCATCACAGTTAAAGCTACTTGCGGCAGGGACCTCTGTATCTCCAAATACTGTTGTGGATAGCAGTCTCTGGTCCCTGACCACTCTCAATACTCTTGTTTGCTTCTCAACTCTCACAAGATTTCAGTCCTCTCCTTTCTTTCAAAGAAGATGAAATGACTATCTTTTCAAAAATGGTCACAGCCTCATGGTTCCCAGGTCCAGAGTAACCTGGGCATTGCCTTCAGGGACAGACTACACTGGCTTCTCATCTGCTGTCTACAAACATCCCCAGATGTCTCCCATTTTTAAAAAAAATCCCCATGACTCAGCATCTACCTCCAAGGGTTATTAAGAGAATCAAATGAGATATTTGTAAAGTGCTTAGAACTTATTGGACACTACAAAAATGTTTGTTTCTTTCTTCCTACACTTATCAAGTTATTGCTCTGTCCCTCCCCCTTCCATAGCTGTACTCCTAGAAAAAACTAATCATTGTTTCTGCTTTCTCTTCATACCTTAATTCTTTGTAGTCTGCCTTCTGACATTCTCATTCAACTGAAACTGCTCTAAAATTATCGATGATTTCTTAACGGCCAAATCCAATGCCCTTCCTATTTTGTTTGCTCATTACCTCTTCCATTAGACTGTGAACTCCTTAAGGACAGGGATTTTTTTTTCCTTTTCTTGGCATCCCTAGCATTTAGCACAATGCCTAGTTTTTATGGATGTTTAATAAACATTCACTGACTGACTTTTTCCTCAATGTTCATCCTCATTGGCTATTCTCATACCCTCCTCAGATCAGTGTGAGTAAACACAATGAGCAAAAACCCACTCCTTTAACTAAGAATTTCTTTACTGTCTTTAGATCTTAGTCCCTTGGAAAGTCTTTGAGAAAAATTTACTACATTGGTTGATTTCTGGATGAGGAAAGAGAAAACTGGGAAAACCTTGATCCCAATCCAATAATTAGCTACTAATACAAGTGAGAAATAATCATTTCTCTCATTTTTGATGGTGACCTCAATAAACATCTCTATGCTGATGATTCTCAGATCTAGATAGATAGTCTAAGGTTCTTTGTCGAACTCCAGTTTCCCCTCAAACCTCAGTCTCTCTATCTTTTGGACCCAACATATCCCATACATATCACCAAGTCAACACATCCAAAATAGAATTATTCTTTCCCCAAAATCCACTCATCTTCTAAATTTCCTTGTTCTTGTTGAAAGTACTATTATCCTAGTCACCAAGGTTTTCATCCTTATTTTCATCCTTCAACTTTCACTTCAATTCTCAACTCTCCCCCACATCCAATCAACTGCCAAGCCTTGTTCTTTCTATCATCACTGTATCTTTCAAAAAATAAAAGTCCTCCACTGCCCTCACAAGGCTCCTTTTCTCGTCTAGGCCTGGACTATGCAACAGACTAATTTGAGGATTCCATTCCTCAAAGTTCTCTCAACTTTTAGTCATTTTCCACATTTTTAGCCATTTTCCAAAGCAATTTTCCTAACCATATTATATAATCTTTCCACTCAAAAAACTCTAGTGGCTCCCTTTTGCCTCAAGAATTAAATATAAACTATTCTATTTGCTTTTCTAAAGCTCTTCATAACCCAGACCCTTTCCTGTCTTTTTTGCCTTTCTTCCCTCCTCATTTTTGATATTCCTCACACATGACCCCTTTACATTGGCCTAGAATGTATTCCTCAGTCTCTCCCCTCAGCCTCTTGGAATGCCTGTTTTTCTTCAAGACTTAGCTAAAATACCATATTCTTTGTGATGCCTTTCTGGGTTCCTCCAAGTGCTGAGGAAGGGAGAAAAGGAAACAAGCACTTATTAAACACCTATTGTGTGCTAAGCATTTTACAAATATTTCTCATTTTTCTAGGTACTAGAGTACCCTATTCCCAAAACTACCCCATGTTACTTTCTTATATGTAACACCCCACTTCTTCAGATGGATGAAGTCAAGGATGACACTCAAGTTGTGAGAATCAAGATGACTGGGAGGATAATGGCATCCCAAATAGTCCTGTAACTTGGAGTGCTGCATATACAGAGGGAAATGTGACTCCTAATTTGTGGAGAGACTTTGGAGTCTAAGATGCTTTGTATTTGTGAAGAAATTTGAGGAAAAAAGCAGAATTAGAGAGACACAAGCCAGAGAATAGGCACACTTTTGAATTACTCAAAGGAATCCCCCAAACTACAAAAATGTAGGTAAATTGGCCCTCCTCAACATATCTCTTGATTCCTGGCACTTGTATCCCCACTTCTAGGAGCTACTTCTGTGAGTAAATCTGGCCCACAAATTGGAATTAATCAGTTGGAAGATGCTTTTCCTTCCTTCCTTCCCTCCCTTCTTTCTTCCTCTCTCCCTTTCTCCTTCCCTTCCTTTCTTTTTCCCTCCTTCCTCCCTTTCTTCCTTCTTCCCTCCCTCCTTTTCTTTCCTTTCTTTTTTCCTCCCTTCATCCCTCTCCTTTCCTCCTCTCTTTCTCTCTCTTCTCTTCCCTACCCTCCCCTTCCTTCTTCTCCTTCTTCTGTCCTCCTCCTCTTCTTCCTTCTTTTTTCTTCTTGTTCTCTCTCTGTGTCTGTCTGTCTGTCTCTCTCTGTCTCCCCTCTCTCTCTCTTTCTCTCTCCCTCTCTTTTTCTCTCTCCCTCTCTCTCTCCCTGGCAATTGGGCTTAAGTGACTACCTACCTTTAAAAATTTTATTCAGCCCCAACAAAGTTAACAAATAATTGCTACCTAACCTTAATCACTGAATGGATATGGTCTCAGTCTAACTGAGACCCGATGAAGATGTTAGCTTAATTTCTTCCCATTTCATCCAAGGCCATTTCCACTTATCTTGAGCTATATCTTGTCACTGGACTCCAATGGCTCTGGAGGGGAAAGTGAGGCAGGTGATTTAGCACATCCCTCCCTCATTTAAATCCAATTCACCTGCATGTCATGGTATCACTTCCCTGATGTCCTAGTCCTCTTTGGGAATGATGAACAAACAACAACAATCCCAAGTTACTCCTTGGGGTAGGTTTCTCTGGTAAATTATTCTGTACTTGGTTAAGCTTAGATATCACTTTGCTTCTAAATCAAAGAGTACATTTGCTTTTGTATATTTTATCACCAATCCTAATCTATAAATTTTTTGGGGGGGTTATTTTGCTACTTTCCTTGATAAACATGTTGTTCTCTATTTGTGGTTTCCTTTTGTATAACTGTCATTGATGAGTAAAAGAGAGCTAAACTGACTGAGAATAAGCTAATGGTTACTCTACTGCTTAGAGCAACCAGAAAAATGACTTTTAATGTGAATCCTAAAAGAGAAATATCTGGTGTGGTTAGTGGATGTGTTGGTAAATGTTTAACAACCAGATCTCTGGAAAAAAAATGTATACATGACAATTTGCACTATTAACATTTTTTCCATTTTTAAAATCTAGATAAATCAACAAAATAATGAATCAAGCCCTTATTTGTAGCATTTGTTGATTTTTGAGGAAAATGCTCATCCTGAAAATTGAACAACCAGTTCTCTCAAGTTAGTACAAGCTGGGTCCAGCACATTTCTCATATTATCATAGTCCAATAACTTATTTATAGGTAAAAACGCATATGATTCAATCAATCAAAGACCTTAGACTAAGTATAAAAAGTCTTTGAAAGGTGAAATGATACCCATAAAGGAAGTCTATTCCAGTTGGCTGAGGGAGTTTATCATTTGTTCTGAGTTCTATAAAAAAAAAAAACACTGGAACAGCTGAAAAAAAAATATTTTTTTCAGGACAACTGCCATTTAGGAATATCTCCTCCATCTTGCAGTTGCAGAATTGATTTTATCAGTACAAGTGTAAGGCTTTATTTAACACATATCCCATTTACTTTCACTTTATTAGATTATGTTCTAGCTCAGGATCTTTATGGATATTCACTGTCAGCCATGATGTAAGCTAACTTTTCCAGATTTCTGTCATCTGAAGTTTTAAAAAGAATGCCATTTGTATATGGCTACATTGTATGTTTGGGACAGTAAATAAAGAATGACAATGATTGGTGTGTATATGCATTTACTGACTGCTTGCAGTAACTCCATACCCTCTCCCAGGGGTCTATATTCCCCAGGGATGGGTATCACAACTCCAAGTGTGGCCTAAGCAGGGCAGAATAAAAGAGAACCAATAGGTTCTCCTTATTTAATTACAGACTATCTTTTAAAATGTAAAAAACACAAATATTTTATGCTCCAAATTATCAGCACATACTTCCACAGGGCTATTTTTCTGAGCACACTGGTTCCAGTGCCCTTGGGTATAGGTTGCAGCACAAAAAGAGCCCTTTATAATTACTAGCTATAAAGTCAATTTTATCAAAGTAGATTCTTTTTTAATTAAACCTTACACTTTTCCAAGAAAGAAAAATTATGTACATACAATGGTAAATAAGATACATTACAGTCTCTTCTCCTTCCACCAATTCCTTTTAATGCAAAAAAAAAAAACCTATTTAAAAAGTTGCTTCAGGTTGACTCCATAACTAAGCCAAAGTTATCCTTTGTAAATTACATGAGTACCAATATAAGGTATAGAGACTGCATCTGTGATTCACAACTAGGGAAGTTGCCAGGTGACAATATTTCCTCTGTCGATGTAAGTTGGCACATTCTTTGCAAGTTATAGTCCTCAAGAATCATCTAGATCTCTGACAAGTTAATGATTCCTCCAGGACTACACAACTTGTGTATGTCAGAAGTAGGACTTGAACCCAGGTCTCCATGGTTCTAAGAACGTCTCTCCATCCACTCTGCCATGGTGCTTCTCCCAAAATAACAATCTCCTAAAAAGATGAAATTGCCAGTATGTGGCTTCCATCTGAATCAGTTAGCCAAACTAACAATTGCAAGGCCTAAGAAGGAAGAGCAGCAGTGGGGAAAGAACTGAGATTAATAAAGGCTGATCAAGAAAGTTTGGAACCTCTCTTCTCACTAACCTTCACATGAGTAGAGAACAAAACAAAGTTTTAATAGTTTGTATTTATTTCTTATTTCTTTTAACCAGCTGGTGCAGCTTTTATAAATCTGAACCTCTTTGAAGCTTTCATCTCTGCTCTCATAAAAGCTTTAGTTATTTGATACAGAGAATCTCCAGGAATCTTCCGTTTCTCCTCTTTTCTTTTACACCTAACTGAATTGATAGGATCACTCCTAAGTGACTGAAGTGAACTGGAGGGAGGAAAAAGTGAGGCTGCCAAAAAATGACTTTTTCTGTACTCTTCCACATGATTCTAAACTCCAGTCAAGTCAGAGAACTGAGTAAAATGGGCCTTCTTCCTAGGCTAAGCATGTAATATCTATTCACAGCACTGTCTCACCCTGATGGATGAGGTAATGAGGAGCCAAATAAGGATTCAAACTTACATCTTCTATGTCACAGTTGCCTTTAACTGTACTACTCAATAGCTAGCAGTAACAATACAAACACTGGAAAACCAGGAGGGTTTACAAGGCAACTATGCCAGCTTTCTCTCTAAAGAAGAAAAAGAATGATGTTTCCTCTTTGCAAATCTTTTTTAAACAGGTAAAGATCAGTCAGAAATGATGTTATTGAAAAATATCTACTAACATTTTTTAAAAACATATTGGTGAGTTATTGCTTTGGGTAGAGTTGGTTTATTTTGAACATCTAGTAGATGTGTTTAATAAATGCTCATAGGATTGAGCATAATTCTGCAAAGTACTTTAAAATGTAAAGAGATTATCAGAATGTTCAAAACCATATTATTTAGGACAGATTCTACTCTTTAAAAAGGCCTCACCATACTTTATTACTTAAAGCAAATTCAATACGGATGTAATAATCAGGCTGATATTTCCCACTTTAGGGAATTACACTTCTTTTTTTTATTATTAAAGCTTTTTATTTTCAAAACATATTCATGGATAATTTTTCAACAGTGATCCCTGCAAAACCTTGTGCTCCAAATTATTACTCCCTTTTGCCCATCCTTTCCCCTTGGTGGCAAGTAATCCAATATATATTAAACATGGTAAAAATACATGTTAAATCCAATATATACAAATATTTTTATACAATTATTTTGCTGCACAAGAAAAATCAGATCAAAAAGAAAAAAAGGAGAAAGAAAACAAAACGCAAGCAAACAAGAACAAAAAGAGTGAAAATGCTATGTTGTGATCCACATTCAGTCCCCACAGTCCTGTCTCTGGGTGTAAATGGCTCTCTTCATCACAAGATCATTAGAACTGGCCTGAAACATCTCATTGTTGAAGAGAGCCATGTCCATCAGAACTGATCATCATATAGTCTTGTTGCTGTATATAATGATCTTCTGGGGTTCTGCTCATTTCACTCAGCATCAGTTCATGCAAGTCTCTCCAGGCCTCTCTGAAATCATCCTGCTGGTCATTTTTTTACAGAACAATAATATTCCATAACATTCATATACCATAATTTGTTCAGCCATTCTCCAATTGATGGGCATCCCTTCAGTTTCCAGTTTCTAGCCACTACAAAAAGGGCTGCCACAAACATTTTTGCACATGTGGGTTCTTTTCCTTCCTTTAAGATCTCTTTGGGATACAGGCCCAGTAAGAGACACTGCTGGATTGAAGGGAATACACATTTTGATAGCCCTTTGGGCATAGTTTCAAATTGCTCTCCAGAATGGCTGACAGGAGTTCACAAGTCTAATAACAATGCATTAATGTCCCAGTTTTCCCACAGGGGAAATATACTTTAAAGAATGCTGTGTGATATTCGATTTGTCAAGTATTTTAACATAATTAACATGTATTAGACTTCCTGCCATCTAGGGGAGGGGGTTGGGGGTAAGAGGGGAAAATTTGTAACAGAAAGCTTTGCAAGGGTCAATGATGAAAAATTACCCATGCATGTGTTTTGCAAATAAAAAGCTTTAATTAAAAAAAAAAAAAGAAATGCTGTGTGACTGATTAGGGGAGAGAAGTTAAGGTCCAGACCTGTGCTTTTGTTGTTGAAAGGAGTACCCCAGCAAGGAAACTCCTTTTGTCAATGCAAAGGCATTTTCTTCATAACATATAGTTTGAGAGAGTTGTCTGGGACAGAGAGGTTTAGGAACTTGTCCAAAGTAACAAAGCCAGTGTGGGTCAAAAGCCACATCAGAACCCAGTTCATTCAAACTCCTTAGACAAACTGCCTAGACACTTTACCATGCTGTCATTCATATCAAAATTTAAAAAAATTTTTTAAAGATTCTGATATTAACACATCAGAATATATAACTGATTTGAGTTTATTTTTTATATCTTTGGCTTAGATTCTTTAATATTGCCAAAATAAAGACCTTGGGGAAGAAAAACTATGCTTGCCATTTATTAATTCATCAACAAATATGTATTAAAAAACTAGAGAACAGTTAGCTTTGGCAGTAAGAGAAGAAAAAGAGATTAAAGGAATTAGAGTAGGTAATGAGGAAACCAAATTATCACTCTTTGCAGATGACATGATGATATACATAGAGAACCCTAAAGACTCAACTAAAAAACTACTAGAAACAATTCACAACTTTAGCAAAGTTGCTGGATACAAAATAAATCCACATAAATCATCAGCATTTTTATATATTACCAATAAAGTTCAGCAGCAAGAGATACAAAAAGAAATTCCATTCAAAATAATTGTTGATAGTATAAAATATTTGGGAATTTATCTGCCAAGGGATAGTCAGGAACTATATGAACTAAACTACAAAATACTTTCCACACAAATCAAATCGGACCTAGTCAATTGGAAAAACTTAAAATGCTCATGGGTAGGACGAGCGAATATAATAAAAATGACAATACTACCCAAACTAATTTACTTATTTAGTGCCATAACAATCAAACGCCCAAGAAATTATTTTACATATCTAGAAAAAATAGTAGCAAAGTTCATTTGGAAAAACAAAAGGTCAAGAATTTCAAGGGAATTAATGAAAAAAAAGGCTGACGATGGTGGACTTGCTGTACCAGATCTAAAACTATATTATAAAGCAGCAGTCATCAAAACCATTTGGTACTGGCTAAGAAATAGAGTAGTCGATCAGTGGAATAGGATAGAATCACAAGACAAACTAGGCAATAACTATAGCAATATGGTTTTTGATAAACCCAAAGACCCCAGCTTTTGGGATAAGTATTCACTATTTGACAAAAACTGCTGGGAAAACTGGAAACTAGTGTGGAAGAAATTAGGGCTTGATCCACATCTAATACCACATACCAAGATAAGATCTAAATGGGTTCATGATCTGGATATAAAGAGTGATACTATAAGTAAATTAGAGGAATGTAATATAGTTTACCTCTCAGACCTATGGAGATGGAATAAATTTATGTCCAAAGAAGAACTGGAACTCTTAATTGAAAACCAGATAGATAACTTTGACTATATTAAGTTAAAAAGTTTTTGTACAAACAATATCAATGCAGACAAGATTAGGAGGGAAGCAATAAATTGGGAAATCATCTTTACATTTAAGGGTTCTGATAAAGGTCTCATCTCTAAAATATATAGAGAATTGTCTCATATTTATAAAAAATTCAAGCCATTCTCCAATCAATAAATGGTCAAAGGATATGAACAGACAATTTTCAGAGGATGAAATTAAAACTATTTATAGTCATATGAAAAGGTGCTCCAAATCACTGTTGATCAGAGAAATGCAAATCAAGACAACCCTGAGGTACCACTTTACACCTGTCAGATTGGCTAAAATGACAGGAAAAGTTAATGATGAATGTTGGAGGGGTTGTGGGAGGGCTGGGACACTGATGCATTGTTGGTGGAGCTGTGAATGGATACAGCCATTCTGGAGAACAATTTGAAGCTATGCTCAAAAAGTTATCAAACTGTGCATACCCTTTGACCCAGCAGCATTTCTATTGGGCTTATATCCCAAAGAAATCATAAAGGAAGGAAAAGGCCCCACATGTGCAAGAATGTTTGTGGCAGCCCTTTTTGTAGTGGCTAGAAACTGGAAATTGAATAGATGCCCTTCAATTGGAGAATGGCTGAATAAATTATGGTATATGAATATTATGGAATATTATTGTTCTGTAAGAAATGACCAGCAAGATGATTTCAGAGAGGCCTGGAGAGACTTACATGAACTGATGCTGAGTGAAATGAGCAGAACCAGGAGATCATTATACACGGCAACAACAGTACTATATGACGATTAATTCTGATGGACATGGCTCTCTTCAACAATGAAATGTTTCAAACCACCTCCAATTGTTCACTGAAGAAAGCCATATACACCCAGAGAGAGGGATGTGAAATGTGGACCACAACATAACATTCTCATACTCCTTGATTGATGTTTGCTTACATTGTGTTTCCTTTATCTGATATATCGTTTGTGTAGATAAGATTTTTCTTACACAACAATGATAAGTTTGGAAATATGTATACATATATTCAATTTGCCAATATTTTAACATAATTAACATATAGTGGATATCCTGCCATCTAGGGGAGGGGTGGGGAGTTGGGGGGGAAATTTGTAATGGAAAGCTATGTAAGGGTTAATTGTTGAAGAATTAGCCACACATATGTTATGCAAATAAAATTTAAAAAATAAAAAAAAACTAGAGAACAACATTGCTATTACTTTGTACATAATACATTTCACTTTGCTTGATCCCTTAGAGGTTTTCCCCAGGTTTTTCTGAGAGCATCCTTTTCATCATTCCTTTTTTTTTTTTTTTTTTGCTGAAACAATTGAGGTTAAGTGACTTGCCAGGGTCACACAGCTAGGGAATGTTAAGTGTCTGACGCCAGATTTGAACTCAGGTCCTCCTGACTTCAGGGCTGGTGCTCTATCCACTGCACCACCTAGCTGCTCTCTTTTCATCATTTCTTAAAGAACAACAATATTATATCATAATCACATAGCACAATTTATTCAGTCATTCCCCAATTCAGGAGTATCCCCTCAATTTTCATTTCTTTACCCTGAGAAAAGAGCTGCAAAAATTATTATTGCTAATTGTATTTCCTTCCTGTTCATTCTCTTCTCTCTCCTTTCTCTCTCTCTTTTTAACCTGACCACCTTCTCAAAAGTGTTTTGCTATTGACCGACCACTCCCTCAATATGCCCTCTCCTCTATCACTCTCCCCGCCTTCCCATATCACCTTCCCCTCCTACTTTCCTGTAGGATAAGATAGATTTCTATATCCATATTGATTTTGCATGTTTTTTTCTCTTTCAGCCAATTCTGATGAGATTAAGGTTCACTCGCTTCTCCCCCCAGTCTCTTCTTCCACTCCTTTGTAAAAGCTTTTTCTTACCTCTTTTATGCCAACTAATTTATATCATTCTACCTCTCCCTTTCCCTTTCTCCCACAGTTATTCTTGGGTTCTTGGTCCTTGGTAACTAGATGGATGTTGACAGGAGAGAATCTAGATTACTGTCTAAGCTATCCCCCACCCCAAGGCAAGCAGGGAGGAGCACTGATACAATTACCTCTTTAAGTGAACTTTTTCTTTCTTGTCAAATTTCTTACATTGACAAACTCCAGAGTTATTTTATCCAATCAGATGGCCAAATTTATGATGTCAATCCTTGAGGTTATTTCTCTCTTATAAAAGAATCTATCTGCACCCTAATCTCCCATTAAACTTCTTTTTTAGAAATTTAGCCCTTTTATCCCAAGTTTCTATCTTATGGCAGCAAGTTCTCCAGGGACTTTCTGGTGTTTTTCTCCTTGTAGCTAACTCTTTTTAGGATACTAAATCCTTTTAGGGTTAGCCTTCCATTCAATAGCTTGATCCCCTTATTCTTTATAGATTCATTTGGAACCACCTCCTTATGGAAGCAAGTTCTCTAGGAATTTGCCCTGCCTTATAGTGTCTTCTGCTAGTTAACTGAATTCTTAAGGGAACTTAGCTCTAGTCTTTCC
This sequence comes from Myrmecobius fasciatus, assembly GCA_023553655.1. Classification (NCBI taxonomy): domain Eukaryota; kingdom Metazoa; phylum Chordata; class Mammalia; order Dasyuromorphia; family Myrmecobiidae; genus Myrmecobius; species Myrmecobius fasciatus. Next base: position 2,466 of record JAJPUD010008945.1, on the reverse strand, counting down.
CCACATTAATTGCTAAAATTCCCTTTTGGAAATTAGTCTCTTGTTAGCAGCATAATAAAATCTTTGCCTCTTGACTTGAAGATATTAACCTACACATTCTTTTGAAACAAAACTCATGACACTGGCCCAAGACCCCAGTATATTTTGGGGGTTCAGCACTCCTGCACCCCTGTGCCCCATAAGTTGTGTCTGTAATTAGAGAAAAGGGGATATGGATGGGAATTTTTTTTGAGAGTAGAAATGACAAGACAAGGCAATGGAATGGATATGGGGAAGGCAAGGAGAGAGTTAGGATGAAATTGAGGTGACAAAGCCAGGTGACTGGAAGGATGGCAGTATCATCAATAGCAATGAAGACATAGGAGAAATGGGAAGGTTTAAGAGTAATAAGGAGTTCTGTTTTATAGATATTGTGTTTAAGATGCTTCATGGGCACATAATTCAAGATATCTAAAAGGAAGTTAATGAGGACTAAAGCTCAACAAAGGAACTGGGTAAGGATATTATAGCTTTGGGAGTCATTTGGATAGAAATGATAATTGAACCCATGGGAGGTGATAAGGTCACCCACAAAATATAGAGATAAAAGAATCTAGGACAAAGCCTTGATATGCCAACCATTAGTGGGCATAACCATTAGATTGTAAACTCCTTGAGGGCAGGAACTATCTTTTGCTATTTTTTTTATCCCCACCATTTGGCACAGTGCCTAGAATATAGTAGGTGCTTAATAAATGTCAATTGATTGATAATAAAGAACCAACAAAGGAGATGACGAAGTGTTAAGATACATAGAAGGAGAATATAGAGAAGACAGTCAAGAAAATCTAATGAAGGGACATAGAAGGCAAGATAAGAAGACAAAGGTGATCTACAGAGTCAAATGCTACAGAAAGGTTAAGAAGATTTGAGATTGAGAAAATGTTATTTTCTTTGAATCAATTAAGAGATTATTAGAGAAGGTAACTTCAGGCAAATGAGAAAGAAGCCAGAGAGGAATTGGAAGAGAATTAGGGGAAAGGAAGTGAGAGGAGGAGAGATTTAGGATAATAGTGAGTGTTATATTACATCAGAGATAGTGAAGATTTCACTTATATAGCACAACTTATTTGGGCATTCCTCAATTAAAGGACAACCTGATATTTTAACCAATTTAATAATATGCTCCTGACCAATACATTTTAGTTTGCCTATAACCTTTCTAGCTTAATTCCTCCATTTTCATCTGTCCTTCTGAAAGACAAACTTTAAGCTCAATAAAACTTTACAATTTAATAAGTCACAACATTTACATTAAAGTAACAAATTTCAAAGGGAGAAGAAAACTGAATAAAGAATTAAAATTCAAAGTTTTTTAATAGAAAAAAAATCATGCAAAAAAGATAGTATGGTGATTTAACATAGTACCTTATTTATTCTAAATGCAATTCCTTATTAATCAGGCGTAAATTGCTTTTAGTGTATCTGTTCCTTTAGTGAACAACATTTTCCATCTGCTGTCTTGGGTATTGCTTAAAACTTGAGGAATGCTGGTACATTTGGTTCCAAGAAACTTAGCTATTGCCTTGCAAAATAAGATGGGGCATAAAAACTGAATTCATGAGTAATGGATAAACCTCTTAGCTTCCTGAAATAAGTTTTAAGTTATTTATACTTAACTACAGATTATCACTATTCTAATAAATGGATACATATCTAAGCAACAATATTTTGCAGACATGAATGCATTTTCTGCAGTGTAGATTCTTATTTCAGAAGGCCAAATCTACTTTCTCCCCCACACCCCTACACACCCTTTCTCATTTTAGGGGGAAAAAAAGTATCTAGATAAAAATATTTTGTTTCCAAGATAGTTATTCAGATCTTTTTCCACAATGAAGATTAAGTAATTTACAAACTTGATAAGATTAGGTATCTCAAGTATTATCTTATAAAAAAAATTTTTTCAAGTTGTTCGAAGTTAGGTCTATACAATTCTTTCTTACGTACTCCTCTGAGCAGATGTATCTGCAGATGACACTGCTCAAAGAAATCATTTAAATCTGGAAACTTCAATGCAGAATGCTATTACTACTGTGTGTCAATCATTGTTGTCTACATCCCAAAAACATTTTTTTTAAATCAAAGAGAAAATATGTAAATCTTAAGTTCTTCTATGTTTTAATTATCATCAGGCAAATTATATAAAATTTACCTTATGTATTATTTCTAACAAATACTAGATCTAATATTTGCTTCATTATGTAGTTAGTGTTCTGAATTTAAATCAGAACTGGCTGAAATTAACAGGTTTTGAATACTGAACATAATCCCTTCCTGTTCTCCCTAATCTACCATAATCCTTATATTAAAATTATATGTGTAATGTATAATTGGGTTTGAGTGTTCAAAAAATAATAAAAACATTAGCCTCACATGAGTTTTAAAATAATGTGTCAGTTCAAAAATTGGGACTTGCTTTTAACA
>JAJPUD010008944.1:35752-81169 GCA_023553655.1 Myrmecobius fasciatus | reverse complement strand
TTGAATGTTTGGTAAAATTCACATGTAAATCCATCTGGTCCTGGAGATTTTTTCTTAGGGAGTTGATTAATAGCTTGTTCTATTTATTTTTCCGAAATAGGGCTATTTAAATAATTTATTTCCTCTTCTGTTAATCTGGGCAATCTATATTTTTGTAGATACTCCTCCATTTCATTTACATTCTCAAATTTATTGGCATAAAGTTGGGCAAAGAAACTCCTAATTATTACTCTAATTTCCTCTTCATTGGAGGAAAGTTCTCCCTTATCATTTTTGAGACTAATAATTTGATTTTCCTCTTTTGTTTTTCTAATCAAATTAACTAAAGGCTTATCTATTTTGTTGGTTTTTTCATAAAACCAACTCTTACTTTTATTTATTAATTCAATAGTTTTCTTATTTTCAATTTTATTGATCTCCCCTTTAATTTTCAGAATTTCCAATTTGGTATTTAATTGAGGGTTTTTAATTTGGTCTTTTTCTAGCTTTTTTAATTGTAAGCCCAGTTCATCAATCTTCTCCTTCTCTGTTTTACGCAAGTAAGCATCTAGAGATATAAAATTACCCCTTATAACCGCTTTAGCCGAGTCCCACAAATTTTGGTATGTTGTCTCATTGTTGTCATTCTCCTGGATGAAATTTTCGATTGTGTCTATAATTTGCTCTTTCACCCATTCGTTCTTCAGGATTAGATTATTTGATTTCCAAATAACTTGTGGCCTATTTTCTCCTGGCCTTATATTACATGTGAGTTTTATTGCATCATGATCTGAGAAGGATGCATTTACTATTTCTGCTTTTCTGCAATTGATTTTGAGGTTTTTATGCCCTAACACATGATCAATTTTTGTATAAGTTCCATGAACCCCTGAGAAAAAAGTGTACTCCCTTCTATCACCATTCAATTTCCTCCAGAGATCTATCATACCTAACTTTTCTAGCCTTTTGTTAACCTCCCTAACTTCTTTCTTATTTATTTTGGAATTTGATTTATCTAATTCTGAGAGAGCAAGGTTGAGATCTCCCACTAGTATAGTATTACTGTCTATTTCTCCTTGCATCTCTCTTAACTTCTCCTCTAGGAATTTGGATGCTATACCACTTGGTGCATATATGTTAAGTATTGATACTGCTTCATTGTCTATGGAACCCTTTAGTAAAATGTAGTTTCCTTCCTTATCTCTTTTAATTAGATCTATTTTTGTTTTTACTTGATCCGAGATAAGGATTGCTACCCCTGCCTTTCTTTGTTCACCTGAAGCATAGAAGATTCTGCTCCAGCCCTTTACCTTCACTCTGTATGTATCTCTATGTTTTAGATGTGTTTCTTGTAAACAACATATTGTAGGATTCTGGCTTTTAATCCAGTCTGCTACCCGCTTCCATTTTATGGGAGAGTTCATCCCATTCACATTCACAGTTAAAATAACTATATCTGTATTCCCTGCCATCTTATTTACCCAGAGTTATGATTTTCTCTTCCCTTTCCCCTCTCTCCCTTCCCCCTCCCCAGTACTTTGCTCTTGAAGACCACCTCCCACCAATAATCCTCCTCCCTTTAGAGTCCCTCCCTCCCCTTTATACCTTTCCCCTAATCCTTCTATTAGTTTATCCCTTTCCTTTTCTCCCCTCCCTCCTACCTTCCCACAAGGAGGGTCAGTGCTTTCTTTGAAGCCAAATGTGTCTGATATACTCTCTTAGAGTCCAATCTAATGAGAGTAAGGTTTACACAATACTGATCGCCCTCCCTTCTTTCCCTCAATTATATTAGATCTTCTATGTCTCTTTATGAGATTTTGCCTTATTTTACCTCCTATATTTTTACTTTATTTTGCCTCCTTTTCCCCCCTCCCCCCTTTTTCTTTTTCAGTATGGTATCCCTTCCACTTCTAATTTCTTTTCCATTATTATCAAAGAAAAATCAAATTATACTGCCATTCTTTAAAGGATACCTATAGTAGGAATATAGTTCTCAAGAGATTTCCTTTTTACCTTTTTATGTTTCTCTTGAGTTCTCTATTTGGAGGTCAAATTTTTTGTTCAGATCAGGTCTTTTCATTAGAAATAGGTGAAATTCTCCTGTATCATTGAATGACCATCTTCTTCCCTGGAAGATGATGCTCATTCTAGCTGGATAACTTATTCTTGGCTGTAATCCAAGTTCTTTTGCCTTTCGGAATATCTGACTCCAGGCCCTTCGATTCTTCAATGTGGAAGCTGACAGATCCTGTGTAATTCTAATGACAGTTCCTCGGTATTTGAACTGTTTCTTTCTAGCTGCTTGCAATATCTTTTCCTTGGTGCGATAGTCCTGAAATTTGGCCACGATATTCCTTGGGGTTTTAATTTTGGGGTCTCTTTCTGGAGGTGATCGGTGAATTCTTTCAATGCCAATTTTGCCTTCTGATTCTAAAACATCAGGGCAATTCTCTTTCATGATTTCCTGGAAGATAGCATCCAGGTTCTTTTTTTCATCGTGGCTTTCAGGGAGTCCGATAATCCTTAAATTGTCTCTCCTGGATCTGTTTTCCAAGTCAGTTGTTTTTCCTAGGAGATATTTCATATTTTCTTCTATTTTTTCATTTTTTTGTTTTTGTTTAACTGATTCTTGAAGTCTTATTGAGTCATTTACTTCTATTTGTTCAATTTTAATTTTTAAAATATTATTTCCTTCAGTTATTTTTTTTAGCTCCTTTTGTAGCTGGCCAATTGAATTTCTTGATTCAATGCATTCTTTTTCCATTTTGCCAGTTTTATTTTTCAGTGAATTGTTGTCTTTTTCCAATTCACCAATTTTGTTTTTCAGTTCACCATTTTTATTTTCCAGTGAATTGGTGATTTTTTCCAATTCACCAATTTTGTTTTTCAGTGAACTGTTTTCTTTTTCCAATTCACCAGTCCTATTTTCCTGTTTTTGATATTTCTGTTGCCCTGATCTCAATTTATTTCCCCATTCTTCTTCTAGCTCTCTTTTGAGATTCTTAATGCAATCATCCAGGTAAGCCTTCTGAAAGGGAGACCACCTTAAGTCTGCCTTTGTGGCTTCATCTGGGATTGTTTTCATAATGTCAGGATCTGGGGACTGTTCTATTTTTTCTCCGTAAAAGCTTTCTATGGTGAGAGCTCTCTTCTGCTTCTTGCTCATGATTTAAAGTTGGGATATTGGTCAAAAGCCAAGAAAACTGCAACAATTTATATTTGCTCTGGGGCAGTTTGCCGAGTTGACTTCTGGTCTGAGGCTGGTAGGGCTAGATTCGCACCAGGACCACGTTTTCAGCTGTTCTCGTTCCACCCCCTTCCAAAGGCAGATCTGCCAAAGCACCTGCCCGCAAGCAGAGCAAAGTGGCCCAGGCGTCTCCCAGGGGCTTCCTGGCTGCCCAAAATCCGCCCCTCTATCGCAGCCCTGACTTCTGCCCCGGCTCGAGTCCGTTCGCGACCAGTGGCCAATTTCCCCTGAGGCTAACCTTCTCTGGAGTTCTTTCAAGGTAGATCCTTCATAGAAGTGCGTTGTAGTCCAAATGCTTGGCGAAGACCTCACTCAGAAACCAGTTTTAAGGCTTACTATGTCTGGGTTTGAGGGAATGTCGGAGGGAGTTCACAGAGAAAGCTGTCTGCAGTTCGCCATCTTGGCTCCGCCCCCTGTACCATTTCTAATACTATATTGTAAAGCAGCGGTCATTAAAACCATTTGGTACTGGCTGAGAAATGAGTAGTCAATCAGTGGCATAGGATAGGATCTCAGGACAAACCAGGCAATAACTACAGCAATTTAGTGTTTGATAAACCCAAAGACTCCAGCTTTTGGGATAAGCATCCACTGTTTTGCAAACCTGATGGGAAAATTGGAAGCTAGTATGGAAGAAATTAGGGCTTGACCCACACTTAACACCTCATACTAAAACAAGATCTAAATGGGTTCATGATTTAGATATAAAGAGTGTTATTATACGCAATTAGAGGTGCATAAGATAGTTTACCTCTCAGACCTATGGAGATGGAATAAATTTATGTCCAAAGAAGATTTGGAACTCTTAACTGAACACCAGATACATAATTTTGACTATATTAAGTTAAAAAGTTTTTGTACAAACAAAACTAATGCAGAATAAAATGATGCTGAGTGAAATCAGCAGAACCAGGAGAACATTATACACAGCAACAAGATTATACGATGATCAATTCTGATGGACATGGTTCCCTTCAGGTTCTCTTCAGCAAGGATATGATTCAAACCAGTTCCTATTGTTTAGCGATGAAGATAGTCATATACATCCAGAGAGAGGCCTGAGGGAACTGAGTGTGAACCACAACACAGCATTTTAACGCTTTCTGTTAATATTTCCACATATTTCCTTGCATTTTGTTTTCTGCTTAGGTTGTTTTTTTTTCTTTCTCTCTCTTTCTAGATCTGATGTTTCTTGTGCAGTAAGATAACTGTATAGATATGTATACATATATTGGATTTGTCATATAATTTAAAATATTTAGCATGTATTATATTACCTGTCATCTAGGAGTGGGCAGTGGGAGGGAAGGAGAGGAAAAGCTTGAAACAAAAAAAAAATTTGCAAAGGTCAATGTAGAAAAATTACTCATGTTTTATAAATAAAAAGCTTTTAATAAAAAATAAAAAAAAAAAAAAACTAATGCAGACAAGATTAGGAGGAAAGCAACAAATTGGGAAATCATCTTTACATTTAAGGGTTCTGATAAAGGCCTCATTTCTAAAATATATAGAGAATTGCCTCATATTTATAAGAATTCAAGGCACTCTCCAATAGATAAATGGTCAAAGGATATGAACAGACAAGTTTCAGCTGATGAAATTAAAACCATTTCTAGTCATATGAAAAGGTGCTCCAAATCACTATTGATCAGAGAAATGCAAATTAAGACAACTCTGAGGTACCACTACACTCCTGTCAGATTGGCTAAAATGACACGAAACGATAAAGATGAATGTTGGAGGGGATGTGGGAAGACTGGGACACTGATGCATTGTTGGTGGAGCTGTGAACGGATACAGCCATTCTGGAGAACAATTTGGAGCTATGCTCAAAAAGTTATCAAACTGTGCATACCCTTTGACCCAGCAGTGTTTCTATTGGGCTTATATCCCAAAGAGATCTTAAAGAAAGGAAAGGGCCCCACATGTGCAAAAGTGTTTGTGGCAGTTCTTTTTGTAGTGGCTAGAAACTGGAAACTGAATGGATGCCCATCAATTGGAGAATGGCTGAATAAATTGTGGTATATGAATATTATGGAATATTATTGTTCTGTAAGAAACTACTAGCAGGACGATTTCAGAGAGGCCTAGAGAGACTTGCATGAACTGCTGCTGAATGAAATGAGCAGAAACAGGAGATCATTATTCATGGCAACAACAAGACTATATGATGATCAATTCTGATGGACATGGCTCTCTTCAACAAGGAAATGTTTCAAACCAGTTCCAATTGTTCAGTGAAGAAAGGCATATACACCCAGAGAGAGGGATATGAGATATGGACTACAACATAACATTTTCATGCTCTCTATTGATGTTTACTTGCATTGGGTTTCCTTTTTTTCAGATATTTTTTGTTCACATAGATATGATTGTTCTTGCACAACAAGATAAGTATGGAAATTTGTATACATATATTTGACTTATCAAATATTTTAATATAATTAACATGTAGTGGACTTCCTGCCATCTAGGGGAGGGGAGGGGAATGGGCGGAAAATTTGCAACGGAAAGCTTTGTAATGGTCAATGCTGAAGAACTACCCATACATATGTTATGCAAATAAAAAGTGTTAGTTAAAATTAATTAATTAATCAATGTTTGGTACAATTCACTTGGGAATCCCTCTTACCCCAGAGATTTTTTCTTATGAAGATCATTAATGACTTATTAGATTTCTTTTTCTAAAATGGGACTATTTAAGTAATTTATATCCTTTTTTGTTAACCTGGTAAATTTATATTTTTGTAAATATGCCTCCATTTCTGTTACATTTTCAAACTTGCTGCCATACATTTGGGCAAAATAGCTCCTAAACATTGGTTTAATTTCTTTGTCATTGCTGGTAAATTCACACTTTTTATTTTTGATGCTGGTGTGTTTTTTTTTTTCCTTTTTCTTATTAAATTAATTAAAGGTTTATCAACTTTGTTTTTTTTTCCACAAAAGTAACTCAGTTTTATTTATTAATTCAGTAATTTTTCCTAGTTTCTAATGTCTTCTTTGAGTTTCAAAATTTTTAATTTGATATTTAACTGGGGGGTTGTAATTTGTTCTTTTCTAGCTTTTTTAATTACAGGCCTATTTCATTGATCTCCTCTTTCTCTATTTTATTCATGTAGCTATTTAGAGGTATAATGTTTCCCCTAAGAACTGCTTTGGTTACCTCCCATAGGTTTTGGTATGTTGTCTCATTAGTGTCATTCTCTCAAATGAAATTATGGATTATTTCTGTGATTTCTCATTTGACCCACTCATTCTTTAGAATTAGGCTATTTAATTTCCAATTGTTTTTTAGTTTATTTTTCCTGACTGTTTATTGAATAAAATTTTTTATTGCATTGTGATGTGAAAAGGAAACATTTACTTCTGCCTTTCTGTATTTGATTGTGAGGTTTTTATACCCTAATATATGATTGATTTTTTGGGTTGGTGTCATGTAGCTGAGAAAAGGGATATTCCTTCTTTTGCTCTTCAATTTTCTCCAGAGATCTATCATATCTAGGTTTTCTAGGATTTTATTAACTTCCTTAATCTTTCTTGTTTATTTTGTGATTAGATTTGTCTTATTCTGAGAGGGGAAAGTTTAGATTCCTCTTTGGAATATTTTTTTTCTGTTTATTTCTTCCTGGAACTGTCTTAAAATCTTCTCTAGTAATTTTCCTGCTCTACCACTTGGTGCATGCACATTTAGTAGTGCTACTACTTCATTATGTATGGTACCATTTATCAACATGTACTTTTCCTTCTTATCTCTTTTAATAAGATCTATTTTTTATTTTTGCTTTATGTGAGATCAGAATTGTTACCCCTGCTTTTTTTCTTCACCTGGAGCATAATAAATTCTGTTCCAGTCTTTTATTTTGTATATGTCTCTCTTTGAAAAAGGTGTTTCTTGTAAACAATACATTGTAGGACTTTATTTTCTAATCCACTTTGTTATTTGTTTGTAGTTTACAGGAAAAAGTACTCACATTGACAAAAATGATTATCAGCTCTGTATCCTCTTTTCTTCCCTGTATATAATTTCCTTCTCTCTTTCCATCCTGTCCTCACTGGTGTGTTATTGTTTTTTACCCACCCCACCCAGGACTTTATGTTTTATTACCCCACTCCCCTTGTCTTAGGGTTTTTTTTTTTTAACATACCTCACCCATTACCTTATTTCCTACCACCCTCCCCCTTCTCTTAATAGTGTTTTTTTAACCCACTCCATCTACTATCTTATCTTCTATCATCCCTTTCCCCCTTCTCTTTCCTTTTCCCCTAGTGTTTCTGCACTCTCTTCTACCCTGTCTCTCCCTTTTCTTTCCCTTTTTCTCCTCTTACTTCTTTATAGAGGTAAATAAAATTCTATACCCAACTGAATGATTAAATTATTCCCTCTTAGAGCTAAAATTGATAAGATCAAGCTTCAGATAATGCTTATCCTCCTCTTCTTTCTCTTTATTGTAAGAGGTCTTTTGTACCTCTTCATGTGAACTAATTTGTCTCAATAAATCTCCCTTTTCCTCTTTTTTTTCCAGTACAGACATTTTTTTCTTCCCCTTAATGTCTTTTTCTTTCATGTCACTACATTCACAACCACATACTCAATTAATGCAATGCTCTCCTCTGTCTGCCCCAGTGACAGATACCGTTCTCAAGAATTTCAGATATGATTTTACTATCTAGGGATATCTAGTTTAACCTTTAAATAATATATATTTTGCCCCATTTACTTTTCTATACTTCTCTTGAATCCTGTATTAAATTTTTTGTTTAGTTTTTTTTTTATTTTTTTCAATAGAAATGATTGAAAGTCTCTTACCTCATTGAAGCTCTACCATCTTCCCTGAAAGATAATGCTGAGCCTTTCTGGGCAGTTTATTCTGGATTATAGAAGGCAAATGACCTATAGCCATATTCCAGAATAAACTACCCAGCAAGACTTTATTGTATCTCTTATTCCATTTGGTTAATTTTACTTTTTAAGGAGTTGTTTTCTTCAGACAATTTTTCCCCTTCCTTTTCTAAGCTGTTGACTCTATCATGCATAACTCTCATTTCCTTTCTGATTTTTCTCTTCTTTCTCTCTTATTTGTCTTTTAAAGTCTTTTGTGAGCACTTCCAAGAAGCTTCTTTGGGTTCAAAACCAATTCATATCACTCTTTGAGATTTCTTCTGTGGACATTTTGTTCTTGTCTGAGTTGGTGTTTTGGTGTGTGCTGTCACCATTGTAGCTTTCCATGGTGAAGGTTCTTTTCTGTTTCTTACTCATTTTCTTTCATTTTCTTTCCTTTTGTTTTGGTATTTCCTATATTTTAAAAAATACTTTTATGGTTGAGCTCTGCTTCTGGGATAAAAGGGGTGCTATCCCAAGTAGCTCTGAGCATTTTCTTTGAGCATGGTGTGCTTTGTGTTTTCATGGGATAGGTTTGTCTGCTCTTTTTAGGAACATCCTGGTTTCTCAGACTTTGCCTTCTGAGCTGCAACTAAATGCTGCCCGACTGTTTTGTTCCTCTGTTGATTCAGGACTGAAGGGCTTAGTTGCTGCTTTACTCTGATTAAGACCCTCTCATCAATTTTCCCAGAATCTGCCTGAGCAGGGTTGAACAACCTTTTCACCCCAATAAGACTAAAATTTTTTTTTAGTCTATCTTTACCTGTAGAATGATTTCATTCTGTCAGACCCTTTTCAGAGGCTTTATTTCATATGGTTTTCAAGAGAGACTGGGAGAGTTAAAGCAACTTCCTGATTTTACTGTGCAATCTTGAGTTGACCCCCAGAAATAATTTCTTCTTGGAATTTACAATCTACCCTAAATTGTCAAGATGTATATTTATGGATTTATACAAACTAGATTCAGCATAATTTGTGCAAAAAATATACTAGTAGTTACAAAAGGATAAGTGATAACTCAGACTGAATGATTCCAATTAATATTTAAGAAAACATTATTGTTTTTCATTTGCAAGTTGTGAAAGAACCTAAACATCAAGGCAATTAAAGTTAAAAACAATTTAATTAGTCAGATGACAAACACATTCTGCTCCTATAATGTTTGTCAGGCACTGTGCTAAGGATAGGGGGAAAAAAAGATAAGCTTTGCTTTTGAGGGACTCTTCAGTTGTATTGGAGGAGAAAACATGTGAAAAAGTATGTGCAAAAACACTATGTTATAAATAGGAAATTGTAAGCAGAAAAAAATAGGGATACTTAGAAATCTTTCCTTTAGAAGGTAGAAGTTTTGTCTGGGATTTAAAATACATTTTTAAAATGTATATTGTCACAATAACATGTAAGAGTATAAGGTATAAGAAAATTAATCCATCTGCATTGGTAATTGGACTTTCCTCCTTGGTCCTTCTGTATGCCAATGGATAATATCTTTTTGTTTTTAATTCTAAAAGGAATACATAGCATGAGCTAAATTAAAATTTGCTAAATTAAGAGCCAGAGAAAATTCAAATCTGTCCTCTAATATTTATAATCTGGACAACCAATTCATTAGAATCTCTAAGCTTTATTTTCTTCCCTGTAAAATAGGATGATAATATTTATGGTGCCTATCTCCTTGTGTTCTCACCAAGAATCAAATGAAATAGTATACATCAGATTTTCTTTTCAAACTTTAAATGACAACTATTATATAGCTCTAAGTGTGATGTCCTCATAATCTTGGTGCAATTTTAAAATAGTAAAGTTATTAAAGCTATTAAAACTACATCAATACTTTTGGGTTACTTTATATAGTAAAACATTTGACAGTTTCTTGTAGTGAACAACTGAAACCTTTGTCCTAAGAAATTACATGTGAGGTTGAAGAAAAGCAGTTAAATGCTTATATTAAAATATGTAGCTATTTGACTGTACTATTTATGCTCTAGTTCCCTCTTTCAGAACCAAGATGCTTCAGGTGTCCCTAGGGTTTTAGAATACACTGAAGGGTTTGCAATTGTTTCTTTTCTTCTGCCGCTATCATCAGTTTAATCCCATATCAGTTTGGCTTCCCTCCATTGATAGGTGGCAAAAAGTAGTACTCAGGTTCCATTCACTTAAGTAATGAAAATTTAAGTTAAATTAGCTTAATAATTGATTAATATTTATAAAGAGATATTGCATTAAAGATATGATAGAAATAAATGCACAAAGATCCTCCCTTTGACATATTTTAGGTATTTTTGTTTTGTTTTTGGATTAATATCAATTGAGCCCTCCATTGTAAACATTTATTTCTAGTTTCATCTTTATTCAGTTATTATTGGAATTCTATACAGATTTATAGGATTTTTTAAAAATAAAAATTGAAATTAATGGTAAAATAGTGACAGGTAATTTCAGATACATAGAAGTTTTGCCTGCTAAAAAGATTTATATTTCATCTTATATAAATTTCTGGCTGCCTTAGTATGCAATTCAAGATCCTTCAAAATTTAGCACTAACACACTTTGAAAGGCCTGCAGGCATGCAATTTACAATTCTTTGCCACTACAAAGAGAATTGCTGTAAACATTTTAGAACATGGATTCTTTTCCTTTTCTCTTAAAAATCTTGGAATAGATCAAGTAGTGTTATTGCTGGGTCTAAAGGCATAAACAGCTTAATAACAATTTAAGGATAATTCTAGATTGTTCACCAAAATGGCTCAATCAGTTCACAATTCCAACAATGAAGTAATGTCTCTTTTTTTTCTACATCCTCTTTAGCATTTATCATTTTCTCTCCTATTATTTTGGCCATTTTAGTAAAAGTAAAATTTTATCTCAAGGTTGCTTTAATCTGCATTTCTAGAACCAATGATAATTTAGAGTATTTTATCTGGATATAGTTGTTTTTGATTTCTTCATTGGAAAACTGCAAATTCATGCCTTTGACCATTTATCAATTGAGGAATCTTCTTAGAGATTTCACAAAGTTTTTTAAATAGTTTAAATATGAAACCTTTATCTGATAAGCTGTTTATAAAATGTCCACCCAAATATTTTCTGCTTTCCTTCTGATCGTAGCTATATTATTTTACTTGTACAAAACTTTTAAAAATCATGCAATAGAAATTATCCATTTTATACCTTACTTGAGTTTTTTTTTTTTTTTTTTTTTTTTTTAAGAATCAAGGGGGGCAGATAGGTGGCTCAGTGGATACAGCATCAGCCCTGAAATCAGAAAGACCTGAGTTCAAATTTGGCCTCAGATATTTAACATTTCCTGGCTGTGTGACCTTGGGCAAGTCACTTAACCCCAATTGCCTCAACAACAAAAACAAAAACAAAAGTCTCAAAGAAAACATCAAAGGGGCAATTAGTCATGCCTCAATGTGTTGTGCTATACTGTTTTGTGAGAAGAGCATTAAGTCACAATAATCTATAAAGCTATCTGAAATATGCTGTCTTAGAGTGTTGGTAGAGACCTGGTCAGCAACAGCTCTGGGGAAAAAAAAAAAAAAAAAAACTACCAAAGTAAATGCATGGACTCAAGAACTACATATGTAATTTAATAAACCAGACAGTTAATCTCTTCATGGAAAAAAAAATATTGTCAATACCATTTTTGTGTTGACAAAATGTTGACAAAATGAACTCTTAGAGCAAAGTGCATTTAAAAAAATTATTTAAATAATAGGTAACTGTCTTTAGGAATAAGCTGGTATTGTGTTAAAAGGTTTAATTCACTTTAAAATCCTATTAATTTAAGGGAAACATTTTCTAATGCTACTCTGTACATTTACAATTTCTTATTCTTTATTGTAAACCAAAGAATATATGCATTTCATTTGAACTAAAGTCACTCTTCAATGTCTCAAAAGAAGATGCAGGTTACAAAGTGTTACCAAGGCCCATAATGAAGAAACACAAATGCTGTCAACTTAGCCCAACCTAGAAAGGTTTATTGTACAGGCTAGGTAATACACTGATTGTCTTTCATTCTACTACCAAGCTAATTAAATTCAGATAAGTTCATCACTAGGTTAGGTGCTGTATGATGATATTTTTTCTGACATAACTGAAAATCAATGTGCCAAGAGACAGGCAAAATCACAGATCTGAAAATTCACGATTTTAACCTACTGAGAATATATCACTTTGCAGAGAGATTTCTCACAGGAGCTTCTCCACAATTTTATATTCTTAGCATTCCATGTGACTTTCCTACATTCTTACATTTAGTAGGGGTAAAATAGGGTATTTAAATACAAGTCTTTTGGTCTTCAAGAGTAGGTTTCCATCTCTTGTACCATTCTATGTAGAAAATGAAAACAAAGCAGTTCAGGGAGGACATATAATAGCATTTGACCTAATGTGACACCCATGAAATTTTAAATAAGTTTTTATCTTACGTAAAAATACAGATCTTTTTGGGAAGAGATAATGGATAAATGAGTTCATCAGACCCTTCTTAGAAAGGAGATTTAAAAGGAAATGGAGATCATAGAAGATCAGAAGGAAAATTAGCATCTACAAGAAGGAGGGAACAGTTGAGAAGGAAAAAAAAATCATCTCTGAAAAGAGAATAAGAAATCAAAGACATATCTACTCCACAAGTTGCTCAAAGTCTGTAGTGTCTAGGAGAAAGAGAAGCAACTCTGATAGAGGAAGGGAAAAAAGTTGATATTTACATCCTGATGTTCAGTCCGGTTTCACATTCTGCTCTGAATCTATTTGTATGACCTTAACCCCCCAGCTATGACTTTATTTTCTTTGAATCAATCATTTGGACTTTTTGGCTTCGATCCTTATTTTAAAATAAAATGATTGCAATTCACCTCCCTATAAGTCAATTTTCTTCTATACAATATGAGCAAGGTGGATGTTGATCTGAATTCCCTTTTCTCTCTTAATCTAATGGGTATGAAAATACTCATAAAATACTTCTTCCTCCTAACTTGTCAATTCCCTGAAAGAAGATACATACTTTAATTTTAGCTCTATCTATCCCAGTGCCTGGCACAATTCTTTGCACAATATGTACTTAAAAGACTGTTAAATTGATGCATGAATAAATGTATAAATCTAGTCCTGTCTCCTCATTTAGCAGATGAGAGAATGGAAGCTCACAGTTGTCCACGATCTAATAGATAATGTCATTACAAATACAAAAATAAATCAAGAAGTTTTCCTTTGCTGATAATGAGACAGCCTCAGAAAGTATTCTGCATAATGGGAATTTTTAATACTTATTTGCAAATTTCAGAGTGATAAATCATATATTTAGAGCTAATATTTATTTTTATTGTTATTTATTCTACTACCTTTGTTTTTCAGATAAGGAAACTGAGGTTCAGGGAAATAAACTGACTTACCCATTCCTCAGGCCAACTTATGCCTAAGTGGCTTTCTGTAAAGCTTCTGCTATATTTCACTTTCTAAACATAAAATGCATCAGCTTCCTTTTTTATTAATATGATGATTTTTCAAAAAAAATTAAAAACCCTCAAGTTTATGGTTATCTGTCATCTATAGAACTCACAGTTAATTGATTAGCACATAATATTTAAAAAATATACTATAGCAATATATATTATTGCTATTATCATAGTAATAGTAGTAACTAATATTATATAATTTTCTTCTAAAACAAATCTGGAAATTATATGCTATTATTATCTCTGTATACAAATAAGACAGAGAAAGTCCAAATGCATTGTTCAGTGTCATATAATTTAGAATTATCTGAAGCTGGATTAGGATTCATCTTCTTGATTCCAAGTACCCAGTGCTCTTTTATGCCGTGTGGCTTTCTGTAATTAAATTGAATTATGACCATTCAACAATGCAGAATTTTTTGATTCCTTTATGAATAGATGAGCATTAAATCCAATGCTCTTTATTATACCTTTGGAAAATAGACTGCATGATAAATTGGGATTAAACTGTATCCAAATACCAGTAGTCAATTGACTTTTAAAAAATCACTTACTTAGGCTTTTTCTATTTTTGATGGAGGGACAGGGTAGATAATCCTTGGTCATGCAGGCAACCACATAAACATTTTCAAAAGTAAAAGTACAAAGTTTTAGGGGAATAATTTTGCCTCTGAAAATATTTGACTCAATTGGGAGCCTTCTTTCAATGAACTGCCAAAACAGACATAGAATAGCTTATGTTTGGTGCTTAAGATTTAAAAGCATTTATTACTCAAAAAGGAAGATAATTAATAGGCATTTATTAAGGTTGCTCAATGAATAAGACACTGTGTTAACTGCTGAGGATATAAAGGCAAAAAAGATAATAGTCCTCAAAATGAATAAAATCCAAAAAAAACAGTTTTCATACAACATTGTCCTGATACAGTCTAATTTTCCAAAATTAATTAATTTTGGTACATGATTGATCAATTGATATATTTTTCTCAAAACTTTTAAATTTTTGAATTCCTGTAAAATTTCTAAAATGCAATATGGAGAGATGTTGGCTCAACAGTATAGTTAGATGAATTTAGAACTGGTTGAATGGTTAAATTTAAAGAATTTGTATGTTGATTTGGAAAGATGTACCAAAGACAAGAATCTGTTGTTGGCCTTGAGGTTTTAAGACTATGGCTAATTACATAAATGAAATGTTCAATTGACACAAAGCTGAGACTGATAGGTAACAGCTAGAAAATAATCAGGATCCAAAAAAGTACTTGATATGCTAGTATATTGGACTGAATTGAATAAGGTGGAAAAAATTAGTGAGTATATTCAAATAATAAAAGTATGCAAGTTTAGACTTTGATTTTTTTTTTAATGTTTGATGAAATAGAAGGCAAAAATACCATATATATGTTGGCCAAAAAATCTAATTCAATCTATGTTACCATTAAGTAAGTCCTAGTGGATCAGGAGAAATAGTTTATTTCTGAATGCTTGCTACTAAGAATGTTGTATTAGGTGAATCATATCTTCGGAACTGTGATTTGCATTAGCATTAAAGCCAATCAGATGTCCTCACCGTGACTAGCATTGAAATGTTGAGCCCATGGAAGGACAGATTGTGGTAGGAAAATCAGGATGCTTAAGAAGAGGCGAAATGGCCATTTTAAAATAGAAATCAAAGCTTCCATGTTGATCAGTAGTATATTATGTCTGTGTATAACTTCTTTACTTTCCACACTTGTGTTAAAATTAGACCCAGTCATAAATGCATACATACACACACACACACACACACACACACACACACACACACACAGGAGTTACAGTCCAAAATTCTGGAGGGTGATAGTCTTCTTGATCTTTCTATACATGTCAGATCAACTAGACTATTGTACTTATTCCTAGGTACAGTGTTTTAAGAAATTAAGGACATTTACAAGCTAGAAAGCACCCAGAGTAGTATAAGTAAGTTACTAAAAGTCATGGAGAAGATCATATAATGAATAATCATCAGACTAAAGATGCTTCGTTTCAAGGATAAGATTTTGAGGAATGTGAGCTGTCATCAAATATTTGGAGGGTTGGTATGTGGGAAAAGGGTCTGAGTTTTTCTCTCTTTAAATAGATTTCTTTAACCACTATTCCATGCTGCCTTGCTCTTATATATATGATTATTCATATCAATATTTGTAGGACAGCTGAATAAGACACAAAATGGATGCCTATCAATTCAGGAACAGTAGAACAAATTATAGGCTGTGCATATAATGGAATATTATAGCAACATAAGAAAATAAAATATAAAGATTTCAGGGAAACCTGGAAGATAGAAAGATGGGAGTCAGGAAAATATGAGTTCAAATCTGTCCTCAAATACTTACCAGCTATGTGACCTTGGGCAGAATAGCAGCCATTTTAGAGAGCTGTTATGATAATCAAATAAGATAATATTTGTACAGCACTTAGCACTGTTCATGGCATATAATAGGTGCTTAGTAAATGTTTAGTTCATCCATTAAGTGATAAAAAATAACATGAACAGAATTAGAACAATTTATTTTTTTTAGATTTTCTGTAGCAGAACATGTCCCGCTTTATAGCTTCTTCATTAACAAAAACAAAATTGATATTTGTCCTTATAATGGCCTTCTACATCAGTGGGATTCAGTTCCAGGGTCACCTAGAAATCCCTTCTTATTTTGCCCAAGCCTCTGACCTAATGCCGTTCTATTGAGGGGTGAGAAGAGAAGTCACTAAGTGAGTTCTCCCTTTCAATTGAACAATAACAGGTGAAGATGGAATAGTCTTTTCCTCTTCAGAAATGTCATCTATGTTTAACTGTGTAATAGGTAAGTCTCTCCCATTCAGGCAGTGGAGACTTCCAGAGATATAAACAGCATACATCTGACTTGAGGAATTATCTGCAAATGTGAAAGTCCTCTTTCTGTCATCATCAGGCAATTCATATAGACAGTGACATTGTGCCAGTCGAGATTCTTGAAATTTCCTCAGAAATTCTCTTAAATCCATGCAATAAGAATTGCTCAGTTTGGGTGTAAAAGGTTCTGGCTTTTGAAGCAACAAAAACTCACTCTTGTTCAGTGTGTCTTCAACATCCTGCAAAAGATTCATATCTGTCATCTGAGACTTTTCTTCCAAAGCTATGGTCATTTCCCTCAGGTCATTCCTTTGTCTGGACAATTGGAGATTGTATATCCACTTTTCTTGTCTGTTTTGGATTTCTTGCTGGGTCTCCTACTTCTTCAGCTTCTCAAACATTTTATTCTCCTCTTCATCTAGTTCCACAAGACTGTGGACCTCCTCTTCTTCATCACTCAGGAAATCACTTAATTCTTTATTTTATTATTAATACTTTTTATTTGCAAAACATATGTATGGGTAATTACTAAACATTAACCCTTACAAAGCTTTCTGTTACAAATTTTCCCCCCTACTCCCCACCCCTCCCCTAGATAGCAGGATATCCACTACATGATAATTATGTTAGAATACTTAAGTCGAATATATGTATAGTTATTGCCACACATCATTTTTTTGTTCAGGAGAAATCGTATCTATAAGAGAGAATAATCCGATAAAGGAAATACAATGCAAGCAAACATCAATAGAGAACATGAAAATGTTATGTTGTGGTCCACATTTCACATCCCTCACTCTGAGTGTATATGGCCTTCTTCACTGCACAATTGTAATTGGTTTGAAGCATTTCATTGTTGAAGAGAGTCATGTCCATTAGAACTGATCCTCATATAGTACTGTTGTTGCCGTGTACAACGATCTCCTGGTTCTGCTCATCTCACTCAGCATCAGTTCATGCAAGTCTCCCCAGGCCTCTCTGAAATCGTCCTATTGGTCGTTTCTTACAGAGCAATAATATTCCATAACATTCATATACCATAATTTATTCAGCCACTCTCCAATTGATGGGCATCTACTCAGTTTCCAGTTTCTAGCCACCACAAAAAGAGCTGCCACAAACATTCTTGCACATGTGGGGCCCTTTCCTTCTTTTATGATTTCTTTGGGATATAAGCCCAATAGAAACACTGCTGGGTCAAAGGGTATGCACAGTTTGATAACTTTTTGAGCATAGCTCCAAATTGCTCTCCAGAATGGTTGGATCCGTTCACAGCTCCACCAACAATGCATCAGTGTCCCAGTCTTCCCACATCCCCTCCAACATTCATCTTTATCTTTTCCTGTCATTTTAGCCAATCTGACAGGTGTGTAGTGGTACCTCAGAATTGTCTTAATTTGCATTTCTCTGATCAATAGTGATTTGGAGCACCTTTTCATATGATTATAAATAGTTTTAATTTCATCATCTGAAAATTGTCTGTTCATATCCTTTGACCATTTATCAATTGGAGAATGGCTTGAATTTTTATAAATGTGAGACAATTCTCTATATATCTTAGAGATGAGACCTTTATCAGAACCCCTAAATGTAAAGATGATTTCCCAATTTGATGCTTCCCTCCTAATCTTGTCTGCATTAGTTTTATTAGTACAGAAACTTTTTAACTTAATATAATCAAAATTATCTATCTGGTGTTCAATTAAGAGTTCCAGATCTTCCCTGGACATAAATTTATTCCATCTCCACAGGTCTGAGAGGTAAACTATCCCATGTTCCTCTAATTTGGTTATAACATCACTCTTTATATCTAGATCATGAACCCAATTAGATCTTATCTTGGTGTGCGGTGTTAGGTGTGGGTCCAGCCTTAGTTTCTTCCACACTAGAGGAAATCACTTATTTCTTGAAATTTTTCCTTAAACATTTCTACTTGTTCTGTCCACACAACTGCCCATGTCTGAAGTATCTTCTTCTCTTCCAGCATAAGTTTCTGAATATCTTTTAAATTTCCATTTACAAGTTTCAGGTTCTCCTGGAGTTTTTACCGATAGAGCTTGGCAACATCTTCTATGGGTGGCAATGTGTCATCCTCATGCTCCTGGGACTGTGAACAGGACGTGCAGAGAAGGAGCTGGTCATCCACACAGTACATCTTCTTCTCTTGGTGGCAGTCACACTTGCTGCTTCTCTCAGGCCTCTGGTGATGTTTTTGTGGAACAGAAGGCTTCTTCTGCCTAAAACTGAGTTTTTTTCTTTCTCCTCACAGGGGTAGTACAAGCTCTTGACTGTGGGGTTTCCCTGCACGTAATATAGGGGTCAGGGACAGAAGCTTCTCCAGAGGCACTGAGATAAGATTTGCAAATGCTCTGTCCACATTCCACAGCCACAGGGTCTGTGAGACAGACCTGGCACATGCTGTAGGTTAGTACATTGGGAATATCTTCCATAATCTCTTTAGAAACCAAGATCTTTAGATAATGGTTAACATCACCTCCTCTCAGGTACTCCAAGCAGTAAAGTAGAATTACTACAATTTATACAGCCATAGTACAGCAAAGCAAAATCGTAGTAAAAGATATCAGACTCTGCTTACTCTTTGCATAATTGTGGCTTCATTGAACTATTAATAAAGCAAACTTTCCTCCTTTATATCCAGAGGTGGTAGATTATAAATTATTAATGATGCATGTGGATCATTGTTCATATCCTATTCAGTTGTACACAAGAAAACCAGAGATCACATGGAAATCTGTTCTGTTTCATCTTCTTTAATCCTAATCAGGAACAGTCACCTCTAGTTCTGATCTCTATGGACTTTTCCAGCCTGTTTTTCCAACTCTTTTAGCATACTCAATTCTAGAACTCTGCTCTGTGACTAAAATATTTTGATTGATGAGTAAATGTGAAGTCAACTAATTCATTATATATATATATATATATATATAAAGTTGGCTATGTCCCATAATCCAAATCTCATCCAAACACCCAATAAAACTAGTGCCTTCTCTCATTATGTTACCATCTACCTATTACAGAATGTATACTCCACTCCCTTTCCACTAGCATTGGGAATAGTAATTCACCCAACATTATTGGGGAAAGTATTAAATTCCTTTAACCAGTGACTTCATTCCTGAAACACATGACTCTTAAGACCAAAATTCTCTTCTACCAGCACCATTATTTTGTTTGTGCTTTGTACCCATTAGAATGTACACTCCTTAAAGATAGGGACTGCCTCACTTTAGATTTTTTTTTAATCTTCAGGACCTAGTATAGTCACAAAAGTAGACTGAATATATCTTATTTCTTTTCCTTTTCTCCTTTTGTTTATATATTTTTTCTTTTCTCTTCTTCCTTCCTTATTCATCCTTCTTATCCTCTCTCTGCCTCTCCCTTTCTCTTTCCTTACTCCCTTCCTTTCTCCTTTTCCCTCTCCCTCTTTCTCTCTTTTCTTCTTCCTACCCTTCTCCTTCATTTTTCTTCTTCCTTTCTTCCTTTCCTTCCTTCTTTCCTTGTTCCTTTTCCTTCCCTTCCTCTTCCTTCTTCCCTTCTGACTTATCCACTAGTTGACTGCATTGTCTTGAATAACTCACTTCTGTTCTCTAGATCTCTTTTCTTATATCCATGAGTTGAATTATATAGTATTAATGATTCCTTTGGGATCTATGATTTTATGTCATTCTGGAATATGTTAAGTTATCTGAAAATCTGTCCAAAAATATTTTAGAATCCTCAGATTTTTTAATTTTGTATATACTTATTAATATATTGCCTTTATTTATCAAAGAAATATGGCTACTGGTTTTATGGTCCATTTTTGAGATATGGAAAAGAATATATAACCATTCAGTGTCTCAAACATTAAGTACATCTGTTTCATGTTTTTTCCTACATTTTATTATTTAGTCCTCTTACATACTGACTTTTTTTTCCTGTAAATATTTTTAAATTATTTACTTTTCACTCCTTCCTACATTATATAGAGTGTTCACTCTTTGCCATATTTTCAATGAAATCTCACCTCCCTAAAGAATGGAATATGAATTTATTTATACAAATGTTAATACTGTAAATAGAAGTTGTTTATATCATCACTGTTCACTCAAATTCAGTCTTGTATCAATGAAAAGGTTCCACATCAAAATTTTATATAGCGTTAGCACATAGATTATTACCAAGGAATATACTTGGTGAATTGGGTGCATATCTACTAATGTTCCCTCTTTGTGTAATATGTTTAGGTAGCCACAATTCTAAGAGACTTGGCCTATATTTTGATTCTTTTCTGCCATTTCTGATTAATGATATATTTCTCTTTATTTTCTTTTTTAATTTAAATTTTATATGTATGATTGGAGAGTTCAGCTGATTAGAACCATGACTATGAAATCTTTTTAATCATATATTCCATGTGAAAAAAACTAAGGAATATAAACTATCACATAATATTAATTTATGAATCTTTACTCATTTACAAATTATATACATGGAATATTTAACTAATAATTATGCCCATAATAAAAGTCACACATTTCTATTTTTTTAAAAGAATGAGATGAATAAAATTTATATTTGATCAATATCTGACCTATTAACTATAGGAAGTCATTGGAGTTTATTGAGTGGGAGAGTGATTACATCAATAGCATTGTTTTGGGGCAGCTAGGTTGTGCAGTGGATAGAGTACCAGCCCTGAAGTCAGGAGGACCTGAGTTCAAATGTGGTATGAGACACTTAACTTTCCCTAGCTATGTGACCCTGGGCAAGTCACTTAACCCCAATTGCCTCAGCAAAATGCAAAAAAAAAAAAATAGCATTGTTTTAGGAAAATCACTCTGGCATCCATATAGTTCCAGATGAAGAGAGAACTTTAAAGGGTAGAGGGATAGTTTAAAAATTATTTCAATACTTAATTGATGTAGGACTGAACTTGGATGGTGAGGTTATATGATCAAAGAAAGTGGGATAATTGAGAAAGATATTGTGGGCATAGCTATTGTAAGACTTAACAATTGAGTAAATATAATAACTACTGTCTCCATCTAATAATCAAAAAGGACAGAAACATAGAGGATATGAATTACTAGAAAATGATTATATCCCATGATACAGAATAATAGTTAAGTAAAAATCCTGTCTCACCCACAATAAAAAGATATCAGGTAAGACTCTCATGTATCTTAACTACTCTAAAATTTAGATCCTGCTATAAAAAGAACTTGTTGCAACAATGTTGTGATTATGAGTAAGAGGCAGTTGAAAAATTTCCCGTTATTATTGGCAAATGTGTAAAGGTATAATGACCTCCATTTAATTATTTTATTATTGTTTTGGTATTTCTAAGTAAAACATTGGTAAGGAAGTAGCAAATCACAAATTCTTTTTTCACTGTAACAGTGATTCCAGTGTGCATACAATTTAATAAAGCTCTTTGAATTCTTTTCATAACAGTCTTGTATAGCTGAATTATAGAGTTGGAAAAATATAAAAGAAGATTTACTTTCTTCCTCTCACTTTACATATTAAAAAATGGAGGTCTAAGAGATGAAAATTATTCATCTAAGGATAGACAACATCCTTTATAGCTGTCAATATCTAATGCTTTACTATATAAATGAGAAAAACTAATTTAAAATATTATTATTCACCTGAGAGAGCTCCAGAGCACAAAGTCATCACAAAAAAAGTCAGGATTTACATAAAACCTAAATATGGTCAAGAAGCATAATAGGGAAAATATATAAAGAAATTTTGACATTGAAATACCACTAATGAATTGTGAATGTAAAAATCAATTTACAGATGTGTATCTCTATGCAGAAAAAGTTTTGTTCTTATGGAAAACCTGAAAAAAGACATGGATTATCTGGGACTAAGTCTTTATGATCAAAATTATATGC
Source organism: Myrmecobius fasciatus (assembly GCA_023553655.1). Taxonomy (NCBI): domain Eukaryota; kingdom Metazoa; phylum Chordata; class Mammalia; order Dasyuromorphia; family Myrmecobiidae; genus Myrmecobius; species Myrmecobius fasciatus. The sequence goes on along the minus strand of JAJPUD010008944.1, from coordinate 58,821 downwards.
TAGAAAACAATGTTAATATTTTAATGTAATTTATAAAATATTGCTATTATTATTGTCATAACAAAATCACATCAGGAGGATGTTATGCTCGGGGGCAAAATCTGTTTTAGTGTCTATTTCAAGAAACATATCATAGACTCTGGGTAATTGTAAAACAATTTTCCCAAAATAACTTGTTTCATTGATGGGAGAAAGATAATCAGTTGAAATATTCTTGGAAAAAATGTTTAGAATAGATTTTTTTTTGCTTTTTGCTGAGGCAATTTGGAAAAAATAACCTTTGTGATAACTGTAATATATGCAATGATACACATGAATATACTCATATTCCTTTCACTGTGTAGGCCTTAAGGAGAATGAAATACAAACCCTAATAAATGAAAGTGCTTCACAGAAACATATTTTTGCTTTTGATTTTATTTGTAAGTGACATTAAATCTTATAGTATTTACAAATTCAATCTAAATGTTGCAAGGAAATTTTTGTAGTACAATGAACCATAAATACCCTTGGGAGAAAAAAGTATCAATGGCAATATGTTAGTTTTAGAAACAAAAACACAATAAAATAGAGGTGGTATAGTGCTGATTGAAAAAACTCTAACTTTAGAGTATTAAGAATCTAGTTTCTACTCCTGGCATTGTCACGCATAACAGTGGACATTTAGTCCTAAACAACATCAATTAAAGGTTTTATCCTCAAGTTCCACATACATGAAATGAGGAACTCAGACAAGATGGCCTTTTGAAGTTTCCTCCAATTCTAAATCTATGAAGTGTAACTGAGCCATTGTGAAAGAGGTACTTATTATAAGTGAAGAAGAATTTACTACTGCTGGTTTCCATTTACTGAAGTCCAGGAATTTTACATTTAATCATTCTCCCATGATTCTCCAGTACCCTTAAGTATGTGTGGTGATGGTGGTCTCAGGGAAAGCTGAAGGTGTCTAATCTCTGCCATTGCTTCCCATTGGGCAATAACTACTCATACATTTAAAGGTTCCCTAAAGCCCAATTCAATTCACTTAATAATGCAACTTTATGAAATAATATTAATTCAAAAACATAATAATATATAAATATCCTCCTCAAAGCATATGAGACACAAAAATCCTTAAAATATTCAGAAGGGATCAGATGAATGTTCAAGTTCAGAACTCCCCCTGTGCTTTCATTCTGAAACCATGGCTTCTTGACTTTCTTGAGGGCCTTCAGGGGTATCAACAACATCTGATCTGTTATCCTGCTCCCAAGAAAACTATGGCTTGAGCTTCCATGTTTGTAGATTCCAGCTAAAATTATGTTTAGAACTGAAAAAGGAAACAGAAACAGACCCTAAATGGGGAATGAAGGGAAGATAGCCTTTCCTCCATACTTTGTTCAGTAGATGATGCCCAAGTTTCATGTGAACAAGAATTTGATACCACTAAACACCATAGAGAGGCAGAGACAGAGAAAGGTCAGAGAAAGAGAGAAGTTTAGAAGAAAGACACAGAGAGAACTTCCCTATTTCTTGAATTTCTAGGATGAGCACTTCATTGTACTTTTCTGAATAGAATACATTATTCTGAAAATGTTTTTGATTCAGCTTCATTTTTTCATCTGAGTTATTTGTATCATATTGGAACAAGATAAAGTACATTTCCCTTTTTTCTTCCAAGTTGAATTTTATGCCAGTAAACATTTATCTCTTTAACTTAAATTGGACAAAACTGGATAATGGACTGGAAACAGCAAACTTGGCTATTTATGATATGTAAATCAAAAATGGGAAGTTATAGTTTCTTCAGTGTTTTTCTAAAAGGAGAAAAGTAGCAATAAAAATATGCATAAAACAGAAAACCTCACATGATTGCTGGGGATGAGATGGCATTTGTCAGACAATTTTTACATGACTCTAAAAATGTGAAGAAATTACATTCCTATTGTCTGATGTTCATATTATTTTTTTGCTGAGGCAATTGGGGTTAAGTGACTTGCCCAGGGTCACACAACTAGGAAGTATCTGAGACCAGATTTGAACTCTGGTCCTCCTTCCTTCAGGGCTGGTGCTTTAACCACTGCACCACCTAGCTACCCCCTGATGTTCATATTTTCAAAAAATACCTAAAGCAAAATTTAAGGGAAAATATCTGCCTATTTTTTCACCTAGAGATGCAATCTTAGAGGGAAGGAAGAAGAAAGAGAGACATAGAAGGAGACAGAGGAACACACACACAGGAATAGAGGCAGAGACAGAGAGAGAAACACAGAGAGAGAGAGAGAGAGGGCCGGGGGAAGGAGGTTGAAGAGAAAAAAAATCAAGTTTTATATAAAGTACATGATAAATTGAGAGAATTTATTTAATATCAATGAATACATACTAGCTATATATATTTGACTGTGGAAAATAGAACTGATGCTCTTGTTCACTTTCTAATGTGAGCATTTTGTATGTTTGAAGGACTCATACTGAAAGAAAAAAAAGTTTAATTTGGCTAAATATACCTTAAAAGTACTACAAGGATATTAATTTCCCATCTATTTTTTTCCTTGATTATTCACATACTAACAATCATATTTATTGCCTTTCTTGTGAAAGTGTCAATCAAATTCATCTCAGTCTTTTTGGAGATCAAGGCTATTCAATTTTAAATATAAAACATCTCCTAAAGTTCCTTTATTTAATTTCCCCTGCCTCCAATGTTTCCTCTTTTAAATCCATCATATATGCATACATACATATACACATATATAGAGACACACATGTATATTATGTGTATACATGTTTAGAATTATGATCCACCTCACACATACCACATCATGTAAATTCTAAAACAATACAAACTTTATCTTGTATTCCTATTGTATTCTTGTATTCATTTTATAAATGTATATGTATATATGTATGTATATGTATATACACACATATAAATTTGAATTGAATTTAATGATTGTCTGTGGTCTAAATATGTTTTTATCACATATATGTATCTGTAAGGTTTGGCCCTTTTCTTTATATTTTATATGCTTATATTACTAAAATGAATAATACATACCTAATAACACAAACAAGAGATAATTTGAAAGATGAAATATAATGTTTTATCTTACAATTAATGGAGAGGTATTTCATTTTGCTGAGAAAGTGAGTGACCTGGTCCAACTCACACTTTAGAAAATTCATTTTAGTAGCTGTATGGAGAGTAGCTTTGATTGGGAGAGAAAAGAAAGAATTTATTAGGAGTCTGATGCAGTTGTCCAGATTAAAGGTGCTAAAAGCCAGATCTCAAATGGTGGTTATGTGGGTGGAGAGAAGGGCCAGATATGAGAAATATCATAGAGACATAATTGGCAATGTTTTGGTAGCCAATCAAGTATTTTGGGGAAAGAACTGGACATTGTCAATAATTCCTAGATTCTAAATCTATTTACATTCAGTAAAATATAGGAAGTTGTGAATACAATTAGGTTTGGGAAAGACAATATAATGATGTAAATAAGCAATGTAATGTATAGAGGGCAAATCATGGAGTCAGGAAAATCTAAATTTGAATTTCACTTCAAATACTTAGTAAGTGTGAGTGTTGGCAGATGACTTAAAATTTCTTAGGCTTTTTCCTCATTTATATGATGGAGATGATAACAATATCTACTACACAGATTTATTGAGCAGATAAAATAGGATGAACATCTGTAAAGCAATTTGAAATCCTTAAAATATTATATACATGCAGGCTGTTGTTATTAATACTAATGAGCTCTACATTGCTGGTTACAGCAAAATGAGTAAATGTTAGTGATTACAGATTAAAATGTTTTGCTGAATTAAGTCTCCCTGTTGGCTACCACAGTGAAGTGGGAGAACATTATCAATGCATCTTTTCATACTCTGTTTTATCACACACCCATTAAGTTCAGGCCATGTTTGCCTTGGGGTCATTCCAGAGCACCCTGTTTAGGAGACTACCATATTATCACAGATGACTTTGCTGTGTGGAGAGAATATTAACTTTAAGGGTTCCCTAAACTGAGCTTCTCTTATTAATGGATTGATATGTAAGCATTTTGAAAGCTTTAATCCAAAGGAATACATTTTTTAATTAGGGAAGGTTTTCTGAGGCTTTCATAGGACACAATGTAATTGATGTGGTATATTGTTTTATAGACTAGAACTCAAATAATCTACAATAAACTATTGTGTTTATTGTAGTTTTTTCATTGTTTCTCAAAAATAATTTGTTTTTCCTGGATTGCATTAAACATAGCACTTTACTAAAATGAAGTGTTATCTGATTCATATTATATTCATCATTGCTTCCCCCTTCGTTGTCATACATTTTTAGGATGGAATGTGTAAACTTTTATATTTGAAAAATTGAACTATGAACTGCATTGTGACTTCTAAGTATAAATGTGGCTAAAGAGATCAAAATATAATTCATTTTACACTGATTATAGTGAGTACCTATTTTGACTAATGGGCTTGGCTGCTGCTTCCAGATCCTGCTGGCTGTCAATAGCTTGGTATATTTATCTTATGAGAAACAAAATTTTGGCTCCAATTCAGCCACCCCATTGATCTGAATGCTGCTATGATTGCTTCTGAGCAGTAAGTCACTGTTTCTATGGTTTCAGGTTCTACTTCTTAGAACTATTGTCACTTTTTGTCCTTACTTTTTCAACTCATTCTTCAACAATTGGCTTGCACTGGAATCTCATTTCTTTTCTTCAAAAGGTTAATCAAATAAAGACATGCAAACAGCAACATGACTTGAATGCTGCTAGACTGACTGAATCTCGAGCCCTATCTTTTCATTTGATATAATTACCTAAGCTTAGTCCTTAGAAGATATGGGTTTAAATTCTGTTGTCATTTACTTCTGTGATCTAAGTCAAGTCATTCTCCTTTCTAGGAATCAATTTACTTATTTGGATTTCAAATGAGATTGTTGATATAATGTTCTGTAAGGTATTTTGTTGGAATAATTCTTATGAACCCATTTGAACAGGAGTAACCTTAAAAGAAGTTGTTAATGATAAGGAATGGGCTAGTTCATTGGGGTAAGTGAGCTTCTCTTTTAAGCATCAAATCTTTCTTGATTTCCTGATTCTTAGCATTCCACATGAATTTAAAGATATAGCAGAATCCTTAAGAAAGTTCTTGGAGATAAAGATAACCCACATCACAAATGATACAGTAGAAAAAGCACACTAATCTCAAATTCAAGATTAGAATAAGATTACTAATTTTTAAACTGGTTTCTTTTATGAGATCAAGGATTGGATTTTGAAAATTTAGACAAAAGTGTCTAAAAAAAAAACCTGAAGTATACTAAGATGCATTTAAAACTGACTTTGCATTGGGTTTTCTAAAAAGACAAGCATTAACTAACACAGACACACAGACATAGACACATACACACACACAAACACACACAAACATGATTGCTTTAAACAGAAATATTTTCCCCTCCTTATTCTCTGCTGTCTTCTTGCTTTACTTTTGTACCCTGTGACCAGGCTGGAATATAGTCTCAAATACTTGTGAGATATTAGACTTGTGAGATATAAGATGATGAACATCATCCTTTTCCTTATTTGTAATAGTAGAAAAAACATTACCCTAACATCTACCTCACATGTTGTGTCTGTCTGTCTATTGAATGACATAATATTCATCTGATATAAACTAGACAATCACAGTGGCATAGATTCTGAGCTGAAAGACTTAATCCAAAGAGTTCTCTGAATCTTTGACTTTATCAAGAGTAATTTATTCTAAACTAAGCTTATTTCATTTTTTGGGACACTAAACATAAGTTAATAAATCAGGAGAATGTTTTAATCATTTACCTAGATTTTAGCACAAGATTTAATATTGTTTTTATTAACAAGTAGAACAGAGATCCTAAAACTAATAAGGAATTGTTTGAAAACTCAATCTCAAAGATTAGTTATTAATGTTTTTAGGAAAAGGTCTCTAGTACTAGATTTCTGATGTTTTACTATTCAAGAGTTACTAATAGTTTGGATGAAGACATAGTTGACATTCTTGCCAAGTATTATCAAATGTCGTCTACAAGTAGCCAATTATGCAGTAGTCAACAAGCTTTTATCCAATACCTATATTCCAAATGCTATGTAATTCACAGGGTTATAAAGAAAGTCGACTCAGGAAGTATTTATTAGATGCTTATTATGAGACAGACACTTTGCTAAGTGCAGGGGATACAAAAAAAAAAAAAAAAACAAAATAAAATTTTCATTCTCCAAGACCCAAAAAGAGAGAAAATATGCAAATAGGTACAATATAAAATATGTTAAGAATATGTAAAATAATCTCAGAGAAGACATTAGAAACTGAGGGATAAGAAAAGAGATTCTGTTTAAGGTGGTGTTTGATCTGAGTCTTAAAAGAAATTAGGGAAACTGAAAGGCAGAGCCTGGAAAGGAGAACATTCCAAAATAAAAAGATAGCCATTGAAAAATCATGGAAATAGATGATATTGTGCAACATTTACATAGCAAGAAGGAATAGAGCAAATTATCCAAGGCAGCAAGCTCACAGAGAACATGGAAGAGAACACAATTTAAGAAAGCTAGAAATGTACTAAGGGGACTAGATCATAATAAGCATTAAATGCCAAACAAAAGATAATAAGATAATAATCATAGGCATTTCTATGCTTTAAGAAAAATACTTTGGCAGATGAATAGGAAATATGAGGCTATACCTGAGCAGGAAAGTCAATTAGATGACTGGTGAAATAATAAAAGGCTGGGAGGGATAAGTAACCCAATGGATGAAAGAATAAGAATTCAAATAGATCCTGACAAGCTGAAAGGTTATTTACTATTTACATAATCTAAAGGCAAAACAAAAACAAAAACAAAAACCTTTTATGCATAGTATTCTAGTTCTTAGGAGGGAAAAAAAAACTTCATAAGGCAGAAAAATTTATAAACCAACAGTAACTACTAATGAGAAGTCAACTTGGGTTTTTGTTTATGTAGTTGATGAATATACTACTGCTGTAGGGTATGTTAGTTGTACCTGTGTTAAAAAAGCAAAAGTAAACATGAATGCGATTCTTTTTTGCATATGAATAAGTGGAGCCTATCGAAAAAAAGTTTCACATTTCTGTACATGGTTTAAATTAGACTATTATTAGATGTAGCATAGTTATGAGTGATGAAGATTAAATTATGCCATTCTGGTCTGGGTATATTTTAATACTTTCAGTCAATTCTCACAGTAAGTTACATAAGTTACAGCTGGACTGTTTTTTTGGATTAGTGAAATAACTGTCCATGATGGAAGTTACCTACACTTATGAAATTACTCTTTTATACAAAAAAAGTTCCAAAGAACAAATAAATAAATATTGATCTTAAAGATTTGAACTGATTTCACTAGAATTAGAAACATGTTATATTCAGGAATAAAATTGTCATCAAGGATGTTAAACATTTACTGTGAACTTTGATTTTATAATGATAATTATTATTGGATTTATTTACTGATTATTTTAACAATGAGAGTCACGACTTTGTCATAATTCTGATGCTTTCTCATAGAATCAAAATGACCCTATACTTTGAGTGTGGTCCTACCAACAGATTGAATATACTTTATAGATGGCTAATTTATTTGAGTATTTCAAATTTTATCAACAGTCAGATAGACACATTTTGTTTCTGTATGGCAACACATGAAATAAAATAGTATGATATTTATTATACAAGACATTTTAGATTTATCTATTTTAATTTCATAAGCATTTAAATCATAATTAATCAGACCTATTGGTTCACCAAGCAAACACTACAATTCCATCTTCAATGCTTGGTTTTTGTGAGCTGGTTCAGTCATGTCCAACTCTTTATGATCCCATTTTGTGCTTTTATTGGCAAAGATACTAAAGTGATTTTCCATTTCCTTCTCTACCTCATTTTACAGATGAGGAAACTGAAGCAGAGTTAAGTGACTTACCCAGGGTCATGTGGCTAGAAAATATTAGAACCTGGATTTGAATTCAGGAAGATGAACCTTCACATCTTCATGCCTGGCATTCTATCCACTGTCCCCTCATTGTTCATGAAGTGAAATGTCATAACAATGAAATCACAGGTCAAGTCCTATTTCCTAGAGAAATAAGTAATATTTTAAATGAATGAAAAGGTGAAATAATACAAATGAAAGGGAAAATAGCTTTAGAATCAGAATGCCTAGACCCAAATCCTATACCCAAATATTGTATTTCTTATAACTTTTCCTTATTGTTTATAATTATAATTATACATAAACATTTATGTGTATATATACAAATACACATATAGACAGACAGACACACAGAAAGAAACTTCTTGGTGACAATTACTCTTTAACTTTAAAGTTAAACTTTATTATACTTCAGATAAACATTGTAGAATTAGAGTTTCATAAGTGATTTGTATTATCTCTTTTAAAGACCTCAAAGTTATTGATCCTTATTACCAGATAGCTGAGGATATAGTCTACTTTGAGCTCAATATTTGGCATAACATTCAACAGTAATTTTTTTCTAGGATCCTTTAATTTCTATATTGAGGTTATTATTTATTTTTCAAGATTTACAACTCCATTTTTGCTAATTGTCTTGGATAGCCATTAAATAGGATATTTTATTCTGTGTGAAACATCTTCTACTATATAAACTTAGGCAATGACAATTTCTATTGTATGTATTAATCAGTCAAGTAAAATATATTGCCATACAAAGTAGAGACATGTAAAGTCTCTTGTGTTTTAATGTTAATCTATAGTTGAAATAGGAAGACCACTTATTTAAATATGTCAATGCTTTTGTTGTTGAGATTATTTTGTTTGTTTTTGTGTGTATGTGTGTATCAGCATAGTAAGAATCATTCCCTTGTGTATGTTACTGTCATGATGTGGAAAAGATAACGAGTTCAAATCTTGGCACTTGCTTTTATTAGCACTTTATTATCATTTACTATGCCATTTTGAACCATCTTGTTAAACTCTTCATGCCTTGCTTTTTTCATCTGTAACTGAGTTGGATGGACTCAGATGGCCTCTAATAGCTATTTTAGCCCTAAGTTTTATAATCATCTGATTTTTATGGGGACAAAACATTACCAAAGTGAATTGTATTTACATAAACCCAAACTTTAATATCTATTTCATTACCTGGGTATTAATAATATATAGCAGTGAGATTGGCATGGGGATAAAAATACAAGGGATCAAAGATTAAACATATTTTTCAGTAATATAGTTTATTATTTAATCCTCATGACCATAACTCTATCCACACAAACCCTTTTTCTGCATAGAATTTTTCTGAAATAGTTTTTTGTTTTTTTTTTCCTCTAAACATCAATACTTACATTATATTTCTGACACTGATTTGGGTATCTTGGTTGGTACAGCACAGCAAAACATTGTGGATGTTTCTAAATGCAATTCATCCTAGCAATTTCAGGAGAGATGGCAGCAGAAATAAACTTGTTCAATTCAGAATCTCATGTTTTCTGCCGAGTGAACATGTACATAGAAAATAGAAGGAATGCCACAAATCATTTCTCAGTTACCTAGCAATCATTCATCTCTGGCAGGTGTGCTCTGTCATTTTACTCTGATAGCTAGATCTGAGAAGGGAATTGCTTTCCTTTCAGTAAAAGATACAGCTAATGAGATTCTACAGGACATGAGGGATACAACTAGAAAAAGAGAGAAAGACAGGGTCATGTTCAGAGTGACATTAACTACACTTATTTATTGACAACAAAATGTATTTCTTGCTATTATCCTTGCTCCCTTTTCTTCACTAACTTTTTTCCTTGGTTCATTCATTCATTCATTCATTGGGTACACATTCAATAGACAATAAAAGAAAGCAAAAACAAAAAATAAAAAGACCCAAAATATAGGATCATAGAGCTTGAAATGGGCTATAGAGAATATCTATTCTAAGATTTACCTTCTTTTGAATATATCTTACAAGACAATTGGATATTTTGGATAGAACAAATATCATTTATTTCTCACCATCACCCTGTTTGATAAGTAATATTTTATTCCAATTTTACAATTGAGGAAATTGAGGCCGAAAATTGACACAAGGAAGATGCTATATACATGCTTATTCCCTTTCTTCTTTTTTAGCTTTCCTCTGCAATATTCCTCACTTCTGCAATATTCCTAACTTGTCAATCCTAATAATTTTAAAGTGGTAAAAATAATTTTCACCATCCTGTCATAACTTTTCATAAATTCCACATAAAATACTTCTTGAGCACCAAGACAGTACTTCTCATGGTCTGCTCAATTTGGTCACTACCAGGAATTATCCCAATTTTTGAAGATTCCCAGTAAGGTCACATATAACAATGGGGAGAAGGTGATAAAGAAAGGGAAGGAGCATAAAGTATGAACTATACATATTAATATTCATGTGTTCATATTTTGTCACTTTCAATAGATGAAACAATCACTGATAGGCAGGTGAAATCCTATAACCAATGAAGTGCCTGTTTCAATAAGAAATATATTGTGAATATATTGGAAATAGGACTTTCTATATGTCAACTAAGTGGTTAGTATTGTATGAAAGTTATTCTAGGTTTAACATTCATATGGACTTTAAAGTTGAAAGGAAGCATGGACAGAAACCAGTAGTCTTCCATTCAGTGAAGATATGTCTTCTAAGGCATCTTTAACAGATGATCATCCACTTTTTCCTTGAATATTTCTTGGTATTGGGAATTGCCAATAGACTATGAGCCAGTCTATTATATTGTTGGACATTTTTTAATTGTGATTGAATTTTTATTCTGAGATGAAACTTGCCTCTCTGCAATCCCTTTGTTCTAATTTAATATTTTGGAGATACTGGAAAAATCTGTTCAGAAATTTATTCAAACTTTAGAAACATTTATTATTTCTCCCTTTGCCTTATTAAAACAAACAAAAAAAACCCTCAATTTTTTTCAACAGACCAATGGATGATATAATTTTCAGAACTTTAAATGTCCTGAATAGCCCACTGCATTTTGTGAGTATTCTAATTGTTGGAAGGTTGGGAGAATCCAATTTGCTCTAATTGTTAAGACTTTTTTCACTTATTGAGACTAAATATATCTCTCTACAAATTCTACTTAATATTTATGGAAAAAAGAAATTTAAAACTTTTTCCACCTGATATCCCTTGTGGGATAAATGGAATGAACCATCAGCTTTCCAGGGGAAAAAATGTATACATGACACACACTTCTAAATTTAATCTATATTATCAACATTTTCCATAATTTTCCTAAATGTTGTCAATAAACAAAAGAGTAAATCAGCTCCTGTTTTGTAGTATTTACTAATGTCCAAAGATACTCATAAAATTATGAATTGTCACTACTAACTCATTGCTTGTAATAATTATAGATATGATTTCATATTTGTCTTCTTTTTTCCAAGTTAAACATTGACCCTTCCTTTAATCTCTATTTTATATGATTAAAAGGATCTTTCACTTTCTAATTGTGGTACACCTTATTGTATATTGGTGAGCTTCCTATAAAGTCACACCAAAATCTGATGAAAATATTCCAGATAGAGTCAAAAAGAGTACAGAGAACAATGAAGCTCTTGCTTCCTAAGTCCTAGATTCTTTGATTTACTTAATGAAATCTAAACTAACTTGAACTTTTTAGTTGATATATTTTACTGTTTGTAAAATCATAAGGTAAGTAGAACTGGAAGACAACTCAGAGGTCATCTAGTCCACTACTATAATTGCATCTTGTCCCTTGAAATCCCCAGACCTTTTTCTATCATAAATTGTACTGGGTAATTTGAGGCTTTTAAACATTTTAAACACATGGGGATTTAAATTTATTTTTACTAAATTTTATCATACTAGTTTTGATCCATCATTGCAACCAAATGATGACTATTTTTGTGGAGGAGAGTATGTTGACTATATTGCAAAAGATATCTGCAAATTTCATAGTGTTTTTAAATTTTATAAACTTTATGATAAGGAAGGAAAAGAGGAAGGAAAGGAAGGAGGGAGAGAGAGGAAAGAAAAGGATGGAAAAAGGAAGGAGAGAAAGAGGGAGGAAGGGACGGATGAAGGAAAGGAGGGGAGAGAAGGAAGGAGAGCAGGAGGGAGGAAGGGAGAATGGAGGGAAAGAGGGAGACAGAGGGAAGGAAGAGAGGGAGAAAGGAGAGAAAAAGAAAGAAGAAACATGTAATTTTATTTTCCATCCTTGATAATTATCAGTATATTTAATCAGATTTATTTGAGTTTTCATAGTGCTATGAATAATAATCGCTCTGTTTGGACAGCAAGATCTGTTCATCTAAATCAACAATTGTATTCAATAGAATGACTGATAGAATACCATTGCTTTTATTGAAAAAAAAAAGATGCAGTTGTCTCTATATACAACAAAAGGGTGAATTAATCTGATGTTTAGCTATGATGCTGGCATTTTCATTTTTGTTAGACATTTAACACTGTCATTTTGTTTATTAATCCATTGTTAGATTACATTAGTATATAATAAGCCTTGTTGAATGACTGTAATGCATTGATTCTTCTACTTGTAGTAACTATAATAAATGTATAGCATTATTAGCTATGCCAACAAGCCAGAATTATTCCTACTGAGGATTAATCTTAAATTAAGTTTCTTTCAGCATCATCTCTATCCTTAGCATGTTCTCTAGGTATTCTGTTCTGACTCAGAATCCATAGGTAAAATTGATCAAATCTTGCCTGTGATTATTAAAGCTTACTGTGGAAGAGAGATAAAGCTCTTATCTTGGGAAAGGATTTACCTGGAGAAGACAAAATATTTTTTTTGTTCTGGAAGAGAGATTTCAGATAGCCTATGCCCTTTATAACATCACCCCAAACTTTGAAGACAACTTATAATAGATGTCAGAAACAGACACTAAAATCAAGCTTCTGGAGTTTACTCTGAACTTTGTTGAGTTTTATTTAGCATACTATCCAAACAGTTTTACTTATCTGGTTTCTCTAATTATAACAATAAGAATCAATAAATTAAAAGAGGACATGATAAGTTATGGTCAAAGAGAATTACAAGGAAAATGAGAGCTAATTGATTGACAATGCAAAGTACTAAAGAAAAATCTTGAAGGAGGAGGAAAATAAGGAAGGACAAGGCAGAAGGAGGAGGAGGAGGAAATAGCATTCATAAGTTTATACAAATCTGTTGTTTTTAAGAAACTATTCAAGATTACAATGTTTTTGAGAGTATTTCCCTCCCAAAAAGTTAAAAATATAAATATTTTTTGTTCAGAAAATAAGTGTCAGTCAATTACAAAGCAAATCATCACCATTAACCAAGTGAACTTGAGCTCTCTTCTCTTCGTCTCAATTTTCACACCTGTAATATGATGAAATTAGTTTAGATCTAATCTCTAATCTAACATCTAATATCCATGGGTCAAAAATTATTTACACAGTGATATAACATAAATACACCAACATACTAGGTTAGAATTCTATATTACAAGTTGCTTCATTAATAAATACATGATTTCCTAATTGCCATTCTTATTATGTTTTCTTTTTTCTTTATTAGATTATCTGGATTTCAGCTGCCATCATCTATAGTGAGCACAGGCTCTATACTTACTCTCTGGTTCACTACAGACTTTGCTGTGAGTGCTCAAGGTTTTAAAGCCCTGTATGAAGGTAAGTTATTTAGTTTTTCATTTCTTTTCTTTTTTGTTTTTACTGTGAACATATTGTTCATGCATTTTGGGATTTTGGTTTGATTGATAAATATGGTTTTGGTTCTGAAGCCCCACTGCTTTCTTGATGAATGTCACTTTATATTAATGATGTAAAAGTAGAAATAATCATCAACAATTTTATATGACTTACCAATTAACATGTGGCTATTTTGCTTTCCCCTCAAATGTTTGGATTATTTAGCACAAAATCTATTTTTATACTATCCAGATTTTTATTTCTTTCAAAAAAAAATCTGGGTATAGTGGCTTGTATTTTTAGAAGTGCAATGTGGTATTTTCAGAACTTTTGAATATTAAATAAGAACACACCTGGTGTGTGAAATGAGATCTTTTAAAAAAAAATTTAAAATCATTTTCTTGATAATGTTGAGTACAATTGCTTGAGTCTAGAATGCTTAGATAAAGAATGTCATTTGGACTTGTGTTCTGTTGAAGTTTGAAATGAAAAATGTCATTGCTGAATGTGTGTGGGTTTTTTTTTGTTTGTTTGTTTTTTGTTTTTCCTTGGGCTTTCTGTATTTAGTGATTTTGTTTTTAAGATGATTAGAGAGATATATAGAAATGATTCTGCCTCATGGTGACTAATCAAACAAATGAACACTCTATGATTAAAGTTTAGCATCTGTTAAACCAAATCATTAATGTGACTGATGTTTGCATTATATAAGGAAACATTCATTTTATAATTAAAAAGACACTGTCATCAGGTATCCAAAAAAGCATGTTTTTTCTGACCATAACCATTACAATTGTATTCCCTTGATCTGGAAATTATTTTTCTCTTTCTTTTCATTTATAATCTATATGTGCACATTTATTAATATCAGTATACATGTATATGTAGATAAATAGATAGATTATAGATACACTAATTTTTCATCTCCTCAGCTTTGTTTTTTTGTTTGTTTGTTTGTTTTTGCTGGGGCAATTGGGGTTAAGTGACTTGCCCAGGGCCACACAGCTAGAAGTGTTAAGTGTCTGAGACCAGATTTGAACTCGGGTACTCCTGACTTCAGGGCTGGTGCTCTATCCACTGGGCCGCCTAGCTGCCCCTTGAATTGTCTTTTTGTTCAAATCATTCTGACATAGTAAAGTAACTTTAATCTGGAACTTATACACTCAACTTTCTTAATATCGACTTTCTAATGACTACTTAAATGACAATTTTCAAAATGTTGAGGGGTTCCATTATACAGAGTATAAGCTATGTTCAATGGAAAGCACAATGAGACTGATTTAGAAAATATTTTCTTGAGTTAGGTAACGTGATTTTTTTTCTCATTTAGACCATTTCTTATATATAATAATTAGCTATACCTAAAGCAGAGTAGTTTGGGCTTAATGCCATGTAATCAGCCTTGGAGGGCACTGATAACATTTGAAGTCATTCAGTAAAAGAAATGATTTAATATAGAACCTTGTTTACAAGAAGAAGTAGATAAAAGAGAAAAGTACCAGATGGCCTGCTTCTTCCCACCTAGAAGCTGTACCCTGTTGTTACCCTTATTTTCATCTTCCTCCTACTAGATTTTTCTCACATTTTTACTACTCTACCTGAATATAATTGCAAAAAGTATTCTAGTTACAGTTCCAGATATCTCTATGCTTGAATCTGAAGATAATGACCTGAAAGAATTAATATCTTTTAAATAGCTTGCTGACAACCAAGAAGTAAATGAAAAGCTGAGAAATATCATACTTACTATGAGATTAATGGTTTTTGTTGGCTTTCACATTTGGTTATATCCATCCACTACTTTCTCTAAGCACTAAATCTGTGTAATACCTTTATCAATTGATATCACTAAACTATCTCCAAGGCAGCCAGCACCTGATGGTTGGCCATAAAATGTACTTTTCCATGTTGTTCAGAGGAAAAGAAGAGCTAATGAATTGGAAACCTATGCCTTCCCCATTAGTCCATTTAAAATACTCAATTAACTAATTAAAGCACAATGTGTATATCAGGTTATTTTATTCTTTATTTCAGAAATTGAATAGCGTAGATGGATACTGTATGACTATTATTGCGCTTATGGTGCAAGAAAGGTTGACAGGTAACATATACTGAGCACAAGTATTTTGTGACTGTTAAAGTCCTGACTCTCCTATAGATCTGAAATGAAATATGTGTATATTAGTTTTATCACATGTTGGGGGGAACATTGTAATTTGTTGTAAATTGTTGTAAATGTGTAGCCACATTTTAATAGAAATCAAATAGAATTTTGAAATTGGAATTCAAAATCTGTATCAGACTCCATTTTGTGACTTAACCTCTCTCATCCTCAGTTTATTCAGGTGAAAAATGGGAATAATAACAATACCTGATGATAAGGATAAGGATAAAGTAAGACAATATTTATTAGGTAAATAGTAAATGTGAAATCTTAACTATTATTTCTTAACCTCTCTAAGTCTCAGGCAACTGTCTAATCATCATGTGAACTCTTATAAGCTACAGGTCTTTATTGTATAGTACTATGTGTATGAATATATCTACACTATATCATGTTTATCAATATAATCTGTGCTGCATTCACATATAGATACTTATATTTAAGGAAAGAGTATTGAAAGTGAAGACAAATTGCTACTACATAAATGAGTGAGCATATGATGCACTTCCTTAGGCATAAGTGTTTGTTTTTTTTCTCTGCCTTTGTGTTAGAAACCTCTCTTTGTTTGACTGAAATTTGCTTTTCCTCCCAAAGAGACCTTATATGTATTTGACTTGCTATGTAGATAATTTGGAAAAACAAAGTAAAATAAAACTGATTCCTGAAAACAACATTGGTGAAATGTATTTCTCAATCACAACACAAAAACATGTCTTCTAGTCTATAAGGGTAGCCCTCTGTCCTTTTTATTGTCCTATATCTCTTTATTTAAATAAAGCCATTTCCTATACATATGATATAGTTTCTTTTACATCTCTTTATTCGTGTTCTTCATTTAGAATCATATGTATCTAAAATATTCATACTTGTATTCTTTCTCTGAATGAACTAGTATTTTCGGAATCATTTGAGAATTATTATAACTGCAATTAAACTAATTGCTAATAGCACTTATATGCCAGAAGGTACATGGTGCTAAGGATAAATGACAAAAGATAAAACACAGTTTATAAATGAAATATTAGTAGGACTTAATTTTTTTGTTGTTGCCACGGCTCAAACATCACTCTGAATATTCTTCCAGCAATTTATTTCTTTAAGAAACATTTTGCAATTATATCTAGGTAGATATTAAATGAACTTTGATTGGTTTACTTTAAAATATTTGATACATTTCATAAATATTTTCAATGAGAATTCTCTGTAACAATTATTTGATAGAAAATATTTCAATTTTTTTTCTCTCTGTCTCTCCTTCCCTTCTCTCTCTCTTTCTCTCTCTCAGGAGAGGTCTGAACAGTTAATAAAACCAATTGCACATTTTATGAGAAAAAGACTTATCATCTAAGCTTTGCATTTCTATAATTGACTAGAAAAGTGTTCAAGTAACTTTTTCACATCACATCTTTCTTCATCACAATATCATTATATTGCAGATCAGCATTAAAAAATATGAGGACTTTATGGAAGCTACAGAAAACATGCAAAGCCCAGAAAAATTTTTCTAGAAAGTTAAAAATGTATAAAATTGCATAATACAACACTTTATCCTTTAATACCATAATAATTTACTTTTTTTCTCTATAGAAAGGAACCACCAAAAAGTTTTACACAGATTTTGCAGAATCTTTCACTAACTTGCATGATATAGAAGTAATAATTATATTAAGTAATTAATGTATTAAGCATATAGTAATTGCTTAATAAAATATATATGTTAAAATGAATTTCTTTTCTTTTCTTTCCTTGAGTTAGTGTCTGATTTAAATGTCTAAATAACAATTCAGTTCAGCAAATATTAAGCAGTTATTGTGTTGAGGGCCAGTTCTAAGGAGTCAGAGCTTTAAGGCCAGCCCAGGTTTTCCCTGTAGCTTGTCTTCCATCCTATGGCTACTTTAAACTCAGAATGCTGTCTCACCACTTCTCTATTCTGTCTCTTGAGAACAGCACAACTCTGGAAATTGCAAAGAAGTGAGGAAATGATCAGGGTGACTCCCTAGATAATGTTCTCATGAAAAAAAAAATGCTTGTTATACCTTTGATAAAAATATATAAATCCTTTCCCTCAGATTAATAAATAGAGCTTGTTTTTTGCATCTCCCACCTGGCCCACATGATTATTTCCCTCTTCACCCTCAAGTGGTATTGTCATGGCTGGTGATACAAACATCTCTGGCTCTGGGAAAACATCCACAGCATTATTGTGTGTAAGATCCTATGCTTGGTAAGGGACAAATAATGAGGGGAAAAAGTTATAGTTCTTCAAAAAAACTTCTAGTCACCCTAGGAAAGATGCATAAATTAAAACAATGCATTATAGGGAATATTGTATATGGGTTCAGAGGAAGGAAAGGAGATACTCCAACTTATTCTTCTAAGGAAAAAAAATTATAATGGAGAGAATACTTTTAGCTGGTTATATAAATGAAGGTTTCATGTGCAAGTTTTCAAATATTCACTGAACCTTGAATGCAAAAAAAACCCCCAAAATTCTGAAATACTGAGATGAAATCATGGTGGAAAGTTTATACAAATTCAAAGAATAGAGACAAAATTTCAAATTTAAAGAACAGTTGAAGAAGCAACTATGGCTAGAACCTTTAATGAATAAAACAGAAGAAAATTAAATAAGAATGAAAGTTATTTTGAAGAAAGATTGTAAAGTTAAATTTTTTTTTTAAATCTCTAGATATCCAGTGTCCATTTCTACTATTTACTTACTCTTGTACTTCTGGAAAATTTCTTTTAGTAAACTTTCTCAAATTGTTTTGCAGAAAATATTCTATAGATCAACTAAGGTACCTGTTTTCTCTTAGTTTGGTTGAGGATCAAGGAAAGGTTATAGATATGGTTTACCATGGAGAGAACGCCGATATTGGCATACACCTATTGAATAGGTTGTGAAACATCTATGAGTTTGGAAAATTTGGGGGGAAAAGATGTAATGTAAATCTCTCTAGGGACATTAAAGTGGAACTATTCTATTCATTAAACTACATATGGAAATCTTATTTTTTTTTAGGAATTTTTTTTTTATTTTTTGGTTAGGGGATTGAAGTTGTTGGCAAATAGGTATTTGTATTAATATCTTAAATATATATATATATATATATATATATATATATGTATGCATGTACATGTGTGCATATACACATGCCATGATTTTTTTTTAACTTTCAGAATCATACTTCATTTAATTAACCAGAGGGATAATTGGGAGGCTAAACTTGAGAGTAAAGTCCTTGTCTTTCTGTAGGAAATATTCTAAAAATGAAAAATGAAATATTATAGGAAAGAATCATAGGAGACTTTTTCTTTACCAATTAATTTTCATTAATTAAAAATGCATTAACTATTTCAAAATTATATGTAAAAATTTTAAAAAACATTTTTAAAAATTTGAACTGCAAATTCTCTCCTTTTCTCCTGTCTCTCTTTTCTCCTTGAGAAGCCAAGCAATTTGATTTTAATTATATATATGAGATTATGTAAAACACATTTCTACATAAACCATGATGCAAAAGAAAACAAAACAAATAAAACAATAAAAATAAGAAAATTTTAAAATTTTTGCTTCAATCTGCTCTCACAGTTCATCAATTCTCTGGAAGTGGATAGCATTTTTCTTCATGGGTCTCTTGGAATTGTGTTGGATCATTGTCTTGATCAGAGTAGTTGTTTCCACTTGATCATCTTTACAATATTGGTGTTAAAGTAACGTAAAGTAAATTGTTCTCTTGTTTTGGCTAAATTTACTTTGCATAAATTCAAATTATTTTTCCCAGTTTCATTTTACTTAGTCAAGTGACTTTGGAATTAGGAGAATTGTTAAAACAACAAGAAAAAAATAAACATATCAATGACCTAAATGAGAAAGAACATTTTTAGCAACTCATATTTCTGTGGAAAAGGCTCCCAGGTTGAAGTGCGACAAGACTGAATTTTAGAAGATTCCTTTTTTTTTCCTTTTTGTTTTGTTTCGTTGTTTTGCTGAGGCAATTGGGAATAAGTGACTTGCCCAGGGTTACATAGCTAGGAAGTGTTAAGTTTCTGAGGTCAGATTTGAACTTCAGTCCTCCTGACTTCAGGGCTGGTACAAGATGATTTCTGAAAGAATCATTGCTGGAAGTGTATAAATGCTAAACAGAAGATGAGACCAATGTAGTAGATTGTTTGGCATACTAAGAAAGCCTCTTCAAATAAAATCCTTAAGCAACAAAAAAGTTTGAACAGAGCTTTAGGTACATTCTAAATACTCACATTTTAAATAGTTTTGTTTTTCAGATTATTCCAACAGGCACAAGAACATAAAACCAAGGCCTGCCGTAATGGAACTTATAAGTCTTAAGAGAAATAATTTAAGATTCTAAGAAAATTATAATGCAAATTAATATGTGAAGCACATAGAAGAATCATGATTATAGAATTATAAAAAGAGAAACAAACCTCTGCAACCTCTATTAAATGAAATGTAGCAAAATATTATGAATATTCTGGGTAATGAAGAAGTACTTATATGAAGAAAAAAAATTCTGTGCACAGGTTACCATTTCAGTTATCCATTAAATGTTAATTAGGAATTCAATAGAGGAAGAGCCAGAGAAGTGGTATATTCTACAAATTTGAGTGAAAAAAAAATATGAAGGATGAGAGTATGGTTTTGGTTTGGTTTTGTAGGCAGTAATGAAATTTAACTGATATACAAAGTATGCATGAAAATGGAAAGTTACATTGGTGGATAACTGAAAAAAAAAGTCAGATGTTTGACTGAGGTTATTGTACTTTATTTGGGAGGAATTAGGAAATCTATGAATATTTTTGAGTGGAAGAATGAAAAGATATTTTCTATGTAACAGATTAGTGAAGAGGTAATATGAACATGAATTGGAGTGGGGAGAAAATATTATGATAGTCTGAGAGAGTAAAAATCAGCATCTATATTAAGGCCATTGCAGTGGGAATATATAGAAAGGGACAGAAATAGGAACTATAAAAGTGGAATGAATAGCATCATCAGCAAAGATAAAATTTCCCCCCAAGGACAATAAGGATTGACTCTTATCTACTCTTAGATATGATATCATATACACTAGTAAATTTCCCTAGTTCATATTATATAATATATATATGTATGTGTGTATATACATATGCATATATATCAGTTACTATTGATGATTTTTATTTATTTCATTTTAATTATAGAATTTAATTTCTTCCTTTGGGAAATGCTACTCCTAATTGTTAAGCCATATTAACCATAGTCTTGTAAGTCTAGATTTCCTATAAATTTACAAAATAGTTTGAGAAGACTTTTTCATTTAGTAGCAGATAATTTAAAAAATAAGATAATTATGAAATTATAAGATTTTCAAAGTTAAATCTGCCAATTTAACAGAAATGCAGTTTGACTGAAGTTAAGTTTTATTTTCTGACAGCTGGAGAAAAGTTAGTCAGAGGTTAAGTTCACCTTTCCTGTTTTAGGGGATAAGAGCCTCTTTTCCCCTTTGAACTAGAGTCTAAGTTGAATAATGGACACTTCTAAGAAGGGAGAAGGAGGAAGAAGGGTGGTAACTTCTAATTGCTGACCAGAATTTCCTCTTTCCCAGTATACTTTCTGATAATAAAAGGCACCACCTGAAGGAAAAGACTTATGGTAGAGGATTTAAAAAAATCTGGTAGAAGCTAACTACTAGGTGACCTGCCCTGTCCAACTGAATTATATTCAAAACAACTCTCTGTATGTATTTTATTCCTTATTTCTATTAAAAAAAATAGATCTGTAAATCCCTCCTAATCTCTGACTTTTGAGCAATCAAGTGACATGATTTGATATTCAAATACTAGTTTTGTAAATAAGAAAAGATAGATCAATAGTTTGGCTTTTGTTTTAATTTCGTATAATTAATTTTAACATTTGTGTTAGAAGGATGTTATTACAAGAGAATTGAAGGATGATCAAAAAAGGGGAAACTGTCTTTTTGTAATGAATCACATGAGTTCAAGCTATTTTGTTGGTCAAGTTTAGGAAAAAAAAATGTGTCAATGTGATAACATCTAATCCTACATAGACAAGAAATCAAATGCGTATACATAAAGTAACAAGATGATTTTGGTTATGTTTCAAAAGGAAATATAAAGCTAAAAATCAAATAAGTGGAGCAAACACATTGAATTTAAATATTTTCCTATATATCTTTAGGAATATTTTGCTTTTTTCTAAATGAATGAGCAATTTTTGGGAATAAAAGCTACGTATTTATCTTAGAGTGACCAATGTTGTATGAACAATGTACATGGATTTCTAAAGACTGGGTGACCATATAAATGGTTTCCCCATTTCATTTCATTGAGCCATATTCTTTTTTTCCCTTAAAATAGCATTTTAAAAATATTAGGAGCAAGGAAGAAATGAATTTGGAAATGAGGGAAGGGTGGGTGAGTGGACAGCTGGTGTGTGTAGGATGCTGCAGTCTTCCTCTGTCATTCTGTTCAAATGTAGGAGGGGACCAAATGGCAGCATTTATCTAAGAATAAGATGCTGAACACATTTCAGCCTTGGCCACATTATCTATCAGTCCTTCTTGGCAAAGTAGGAAAGTTTTCAGCATTCCCAAATCAAAATTTTCATTTCTTAAGACTTTCACACTTGCCTAAATTCTTCCCATATGTCATAATGCTGACATGCATAGCAAAAGTTGCTTTAGGAGCTATTTATTGAACTGAATCTTTTAAAGGAAATGCTTGGATGCAAGTAAGGAACTATATCTGAGACCTTATGTCTGAGTTCAGTGATAACAGGAAGAAAATTTTCAAAATATTCAAGTTTACTAAACCAGTGTTATTTTTTAAATGATACTCAGTAGCTTCTTGAATTTTATTCTTAGAAAAGACTAAGAAATAAATTGAAAATTTATTTGCTTTGAAACTTCAGTGAAATAATATGTCAAACATGGCTCTCTTCAACAATGAAATGTTTCAAACTAGTTCCAATTGTTCAGTGAAGAAAGCCGTATACAGCCAGAGAGAGTGATATGAAATGTGGAGCACAACATAATATTTTCATGCTCTCTATTGATGTTTGCTTGCATTGTTTCCTTTCTCTGATTTTTTTTCTTGTAGATACGATTTTTCTTGCACAAGATGTGTGAAAATATGTGTATATATATATATATGCATTAT
>JAJPUD010008944.1:0-35652 GCA_023553655.1 Myrmecobius fasciatus | reverse complement strand
AGTGGATTTCCTGCCATCTAGGGGAGGGGTGGGGAGTTGGGGGGAAACATTTGTAACAGAAAACTATGTAAAGATATAAAGCTGGGAAAAAATCTTCACTACCACTGTTTCTAATAAAGGTCTCATTTCTAAAATCTATGAAGAACTGTATCAAATTTATAAGCATACAAGTCATTCCCTAATTGATAAATGGTCAAAGCATATGAACAATCTTGTTGTGAAGGAATGGAAGGGAGTGTTGTGATAGGGATAAAACAAGGGATTTCCTGCCATCTAGGGGAGGGGTGGGGACTAGGGGGGAAAAATTTGTAACAGAAAGTTTTGTAAGTGTCAATGTTGAAGAATTACCTATACATATGTTTTGCAAATAAAAAGCTTTAATAATAATAAAAAAAGAAATATGTCAGAAACTTTGCATAGACATACATTTCACATTACATACCAAAATAGGGTCAAGATTGGGTGCATAATTTGTGCATTAAAAATGATATCATATAACTGTATAGATATGTATACATGTATTGTATTTTTCATATAATTTATCCTATTTAGCATGTATTAGATTACCTGTCATCTAGGGGTGGGGGGCGGGGGGAGGGAAAGGAAAAGCTTGGGAAAAAAAAAGTTTTTTTGCAAAGGTCAATGTTGAAAGGTCACTCATATGTTTTGCAAATAAAAAGCTTTATTAAAAAAAAAAATGATATCATAGGGTGGAGCCAAGATGGCGTGCTGCAGACAGCTTTTTCTGTGAGCTCCTGAGACCTTCCCTCAGACCCAGACAAATTGAGCCACCGAACTGGTTTTGGAGTGAGGGCTCCACCAAACATTTGGACTACAATGCACTTCTATCCACAATCTACTTTGAAAAAACTCCGGAGAAGGTTAGCCTCAGGGATTGGCCACTGGCCGTGATCAGAGGCCAGTGCGCCCAGGACGGAAGTTGGACAGAGGCCAAGTCAATTGGACCTAGTCAATTGGAAAAACTTAAAATGCTCATGGGTAGGCCGAGCAAATATAATAAAAATGACAATACTACCCAAACTAATTTACTTATTTAGTGCCATACCAATCAAAATCCCAAGAAATTATCTTATGATCTAGAAAAAATAGTAGCAAAATTCATTTGGAAGAAGAAAAGGTCAAGAGTTTCAAGAGAATTAGTGAAAAAAAAAAGGCTGATGATGGTGGACTTGCTGTAACAGATCTAAAACTATATTACAAAACAGCGGTCATCAAAATCATTTGGTATTGACTAAGAAATAGAGTAATCGATCAGTGGAATAGTATTGAATCACAAGACAACCTAGATAATAACTATAGCAATTTAGTGTTTGATAAACCCAAAGACCCCAACTTCTGGGATAAGTACTCACTATTCGGCAAAAACTGCTGGGAAAATTGGAAACTGGTGTGAAAGAAATTAGGGCTTGACCCACATCTAACACCACATACCAAGATAAGGTCTTTCATGATCTGGATATAAAGAGTGATACTATAAGTAAATTAGAGGAACGTAGTATAGTTTACCTCTCAGACCTATGGAGATGGAATAAATTTATGTCCAAAGAAGAACTGGAACTCTTAATTGAAAACCAGATAGATGACTTTGACTATATTAAGTTAAAAAGTTTTTGTACAAACAAAACCAATACAGTCAAGATTAGGAGGGAAGCAATAAATTGGGAAATCATCTTTACATTTAAGGGTTCTGATAAAGGTCCCATCTCTAAAATATATAGGGAATATATTTATAAAAATTCAAACCATTCTCCAATTGATAAATGGTCAAAAGATATGAACAGAAAATTTTCAGAGAATGAAATTAAAACTATAGTCATATGAAAAGGTGCTCCAAATCACTATTGATCAGAGAAATGCAAATCAAGACAACCCTGAGGTACCACTACACACCTGTCAGATTGGCCAAAATGACAGGAAAAGTTAATGATGAATGTTGGAGGGGATGTGGGAGGGCTGGGACACTGATGCATTGTTGGTGGAGCTGTGAACGGATCCAGCCATTCTGAAGAGAAATTTGGAGCTATGCTCAAAAAGTTATCAAACTGTGTATACCCTTTGACCCATCAACATTTCTATTAGGCTTATAACCCAAAGAAATCATAAAGGAAGGAAAGGGCCCCACATGTGCAAGAATGTTTGTGGCAGCTGTTTTTGTAGTGGCTAGAAACTGGAAACTGAATAGATGCCCTTCAATTGGAGAATGGCTGAATAAATTATGGTATATGAATGTTATGGAATATTATTGTTCTGTAAGAAATGACCAGCAGGATGATTTCAGAGAGGCCTGGAGAGACTTGCATGAACTGATCCTGAGTGAAATGAGCAGAACCAGGAGATCATTATACATGGCAACAACAATACTATATGACGATCAATTCTGATGGACATGGCTCCCTTCAACAATGAAATGTTTCAAAGCACCTCCAATTGTTCACTGAAGAAAGCCATAAACACCCAGAGAGAGGGATGTGAAATGTAGACCACAACATAACATTCTCATACTCTTGATTGATGTCTGCTTACATTGTATTTCCTTTATCTGATATGCCTTTTGTGTAGATATGATTTTTCTTGCACAACAATGATTTGGAAATATGTATACATATATTCGATTTGCCAAGTATTTTAACATAATTAACATATAGTGGATATCTTACCATCTAGTGGAGGGGTGGGAAGTTGGGGGAGAAATTTGTAACAGAAAACTATGTAAGGATTAATGTTGAAGAATTACCCACACATATGTTATACAAATAAAACAAAATTTTCTCAAAAAAAAAAGAAATCATAAACAAATTAGTAAAGCAAGGGATCATTTGCATATCACATCTTTGAGTGAATTAAATTTAAAAAGTTCTTACACAAACAAAACCAAAAGAAACAAGATTAAAAGGGAAGTATAAAGCTGGGAAAAAATCTTAATTGATAAATGGTCAAAGCATATGAACGATCTTGTTGTGAAGGAATGGAATGGAGTGTTGTGATAGGGATAAAACAAGGGATGAATGAAAGAAGGGAGGAAGAGAGAGGATGCAAAAAGTGGAGAAAGAAGAAAGGAAGGAAGGAAGGAAAAGGAATCATTGAAATGCCTTTTTTAAAAAGCTGCCCAGGTTTCCAAATGTAGTCCATTAAGATTTTCTATTCATCTATGTCTTGTTTGTAGTGCATCTGCAAAAATTCTTTACAGCAGATGTATCATTAGAGTAACTCAGGGTACAAACTATCCATTTATACAATATAAGCTATGCAATAGACATTTATAATCCACTCGATTTGTCCTATTTGGATCAAATGGATATTTCTTTGCTTTGTGATATTTTTGATGCTAATAATTGGAAACAGTAAAAGATGATTTTTGGTTTTGCCTGCATCAAACACCTCCAATTACACATACATATATGTATATATATATATATATATATATATATATATATATATATATATATATACATATGTGTGTGTGTGTGTTATTCAGATATTCAATTACATCTGACTCTTTATGACCTCAGAAGTGGTTTTCTTGACAAGCATATAGAAATTGATTGCTATTACATTCTCAAGTGAATTAGGGCAAAAAGAGGTTAAGTGACCCAAGATCACATAGCTAAGTATGTATCTGAGGCCAAATTTGAGCCCAGGTCTTCCTGATTCCAATCCTTGCACTCTATTCATTGAACCATCTGGCTTCTCCATTTTATTCTATTATGGAAAGCACCTTGTTAAAACACTTTAAGCCTATATTCAATTTAGTTAATTCAGCCAAAATAAAAACACATGATTTTGTATGCTTTATTCTTTCCATTAAATTGTATGAAGATGTGATTAAATTGTGAAGCTGTGATCTCTTATCTTTTTCCCTTTTTATCTTTTTTAATGTTATATTTTTACTTTTGGTTTATCTGAGACCAGAATTGTTAACCCTGATTTTTTTTTTTGTTTGTTATTTCAGCTGAAGTATATTAAATTCTGTTCTGTTCCAGTCTTTTATCTTTACTCTATGTTTCTCTCTGCATCAGATGTGTTTCTTGCAAATAAAATAATGTAGGATTCTGCTTTTTAACCCACTCTGCTATTTGCTTCCTTTTTATGGGAGAGTTCATAGCATTTACATTCATAGTTATGATTAGAGCTATGTATTTCCCTCCATCCTATTTTTGCCCATGTATAAACTTTTGTTCTCTCTTTCTACCCAGTCCTAAGTCTTATTTTTTACCTACTCTACCCACTACTTTATCTATTACCTCTCCCTCCTTCTCCTTCTCTTACTGAACTCCACCAACTACCTTATTTTTTATCAATCCTACCCCTCTTTTCTTACCTTTTTTTCCAAGTGTTTCTGCCCTAGTTTCTATCCTGTCCCTCTCCTCTTTTCCTCTTTCTCCTCCTATTTATTTATAGAATTAAATAAATTTATATTCAAAACTGAATGATTAAGTTATTCTCTCTTAGAGCCAAAACTGAGGAGATCAAGCTTCAGACAATACTCATGTCTCTTTTTTATTTTCCAAGATTGTAATAGGTCTTTTGAGACTTTCAGTGTGAACTAATTATACCATTATACCTTCCCTTTACTCTTTTTTTTTCCAGTGCAGACCTTTTCTCACCCCTTAAATGTCTTTTTCTTTTATGTCATCACATGAGAGTCCATGTGACACCCTCCTTTGTCTGCTCCAGTGTCAGATACAGTTCTTAAGCATTATTGTTTTCCCTTCTATGGATATAAACAGTTTAAACATTAAATATATATATATATATTTTTTTTTTCCCTGTTTACTTTTCTATGGTTCTCTTGAGTCCTGTGTTTGTAGATTAATTTTCCTGTTTAGTTCTGTTTTTTCAATAGAAATGACTGAAAGTCTCTTATTTTATTGAAGCTCCATCTCCTCCTCAGAAAGATGATGTTGAATCTTTCTGAATAGCTAATTCTTGCTTGTAACCTCAGGTATTTTGCCCTATGGAATATGGTATTCCAGGCCCTTTGATCCTTTATTGTAGGAGTTACCATATCCTGGGTAATGATGACTGTCTCTTTGATATTTGACTTGTTTTTGTCTGTAGCTTGCAGTATTTTTTCCTTGAGATTATAGTTTTGGAGTTTCACGACAATGTTCATTGGGGTTTTCCTTGTAGGATCTCTTTTCAGAGATTATTCAATGGATTCTTTCAATGAGAAATTCCCCTTGTATTTCTAGAATATTGGGGCACTTTCCTTAATGACTTCTTGTAGAATGCTATCCAGGATCTTATTTGGTCATGGCCTTCAGGTAGTCTAGTAATTTTTAAATTGTCTCTTCTGGATTTATTTCCAAAATCTCTCTCACTGGCTTTCCCAGAGTCTATCTGACCTGAGCTGAACACCTTTTTCAACCCTGTGAGACTGACCTTTTTTGAAATTTTCTCAGTCTATATTGAGCTGAAGAATGGTGTCATTCCATCAGACTGTTCAGAACCTTGATTTCATGTGGTTTTCAAGGGAAATTCATCTTTTATTTTATTTTTTTTTAATTTTCATTATGGATTCGCTCAACTCTCAATATATTTGTAGATGATTCTTATAAAGAGCTCATTTAAATGAAAAACTAGGTCACTGGGCTAGCAATTGCTAGTGTATTGTATTCTTTAAAATAATAATACTCTTTCTTTCTGTTCTATTATTATTGTCATTGAGATAATTTGAAAACTGATCCATAAGTCCCTGCAATACTTTGTCAAATTGGGTATGAATGGATTTTTGTATACTCTTGGTCAGTATATATGTTCTCATTTTCTTTATCTTATGTTCCTTTTTAACTTTCTCATATACCTTGTTAAAGATTGAAGCATTAGAGTTCATGCTGCCATCAAATATAAGAACAGTTTGTTATAGAAAACTAACAAGTTCACTATGATTTAGGTTGGTGGGTAGGGAATGAAAGCCATGATGAAATCCATGACTTTGGACAGGTACCTCTTATTCCAAATATAGGTGATATAAATAGAAGGTGTACTTGTGTAAGGAAATATATGAATTGGAATAGGGTGAAATGATGAAAACTATTTCTTTTAAGGTTTAATATATAGATATAGATATATCGATTGATAGATATAATTTTCATTACCAGATTATACTGAAGACTACCTGGAGAGAAAGAGGGATAAGAGAAAGTGATGACATGGACTACCAAACCAGAAAGGGAGCATAATCCTAGAAGAGATGTATGATATAGTAAAACACAGATCTAGATATCAAGAACCTTTAATGCCATGCAAACCTCTTTTGGACATGATTGCCATAATTCTCTTTAGCTACTATTTTAGTAATCTAGTTTATATGAATTTTAGTAAGCCTACAATAAATTATTTCATAATAGTTTTCATTAGAATATTATGAGAAATGAATGTGATATAACACAATTAACTGAATCCATATTTGGTTCTGATAGTCTGACTCAAAGAATAGCTGTGAATACTTTGTTTAATGCCAAGTTGGCATTGTTTTCAATTGAATGCCCTGAAAATATATGCTTAGCCTTTTGTTATTTAACATTTTTGTCAATAATTTTGAAAAAGGCAAAGATAGCATTTCTTCAAATTTGAAAACTGGGAAGTATATCTTATAAATTGGATGACAGCATTAAGATGCAAAAGGATCTAAATAAGCTGGAACTTAGAGTTGAATGTAAAATGATGAAAATATATCGATATAAATGTAAAGTCTTTCACATAGCTAAAAAAATAGGGAATATATATATATATATATACATACATATATATATATATATATATATATTTAATGTACCTCAATTTTAATAGAAGTGAGAAATGTCATTTGACAGTCTAAGAGGCAAATATGATCTTAGGCTTCATTAAGGAGCAAACTTTTCAAAAGTAGGTGCTACTGATGCCACTGTACTTTACTTTTTTCAGATCTCATTTGGAGTATTTCATAATCAGTTCTAAGAACCATAGTTAAACACAGAGAGAGCAGAAAGAATAACAAGGATAATAAAGAGACTTAAATCCGTTGCATTGGAAGATTACATATAATGAATATTTATACTTAACTTGGAGAAGACACAATAAGGATTATGATAATTGTCTTCAAATATATGAAGGGGATCCCTAAGGAAGAGATATTGGAAAGCTCTCTCTATCCCCAGATGACATCAAAAAATAACTTATTTAAAATAAGAATCATAAAATGATTAATGGGCTGCTTTTAGAACAGTTGGGTTCTCTACCTTGATTGTCTTCAAGCAGAGACTAAATGGCCACTGCTTGGGTATGTTACAATGGGATTTCTTTGATGTGCAGTTTGATCTATATGTATGCTGAAATCCCTGTCTTATATTGAAATTCTGTGACTCTGTGATTCTTTGAATCTGTATTTTCAATTAGTAATTGAAGCTTCAATGAACTTATTATCTTTTTTTAAACTTCTATGATCTTGGATGAATTCAGAATTGTTTGTTATTGTATGACTCAAAAGAGTAGTGGTGAAAGATTCATCTTCATAGTATGTCTCCAGTGGAGTGCCCTGTGCCAAATATATTAATATTGATGTTAATTAATATTATAAGCAAATATTTAATCATGCATTATAATTTTATAATAATTTTGAAATTAACTATATTATATATAGTTAGATAACTTGTATTATAATCTTACCTATTTTTCTAAAAATGTGGACTTGTAATCAATATATAATAAAAAGTAAATGATCATCTTCCATGTTATGTCAGCTCAGGCACTACATTTAGAGGTAAAAGAGCCTTTGCCTATTGTTTTGTCCAATTTGGTTGTTGTTGTTTGTGTGTGTGTGTGTGTGTGTGTGTGTGTGTGTGTGTATGTATCATATAATATACCATGTAATTTTATAGGGTGCCTAGAGATCCAAAGAAATTAAAGCATTTACTCACAGTCATGTAGAAAGTATAAGAGTTTGGTTTAGGTTCTAGGCCTTCTTAATTCTAAAGCCATAATTATATGTAATGCACTATATAATGATAAGTGAAAAACAGTCAGATTTGTGAAGAGGGCTACCCAGGTCTATTTGTTCTATTTAAATGTTTAATCCATCCAATTTCATAATCTGTTATTTGAATCAAATGTCGTTTGCTTTTTTCCTCCTTTTCTAAAGTGATAATTTTTGGGATTTTTTGTTGTTTTTGTTGTTTGTTTGATTGATTGTTTTTTCTTGAGTTTATTGAGGAAATGAAGAGTATTGGTAAGTTCACTGAAATTTTTTGTAAGACTGATTTGGAGTACGACCATTTCCTTGTGTGACATAGACAAATCAATTTCCTATACTAAATTCAATGAAATATAAATTGATAGGATTGAGCCAACTGCTTTCTAATGCCCCTTCCAATTTTAACATTATGTGATACTCACTTGTTCATTAACATTGTTTTGTAATGACAAATTTACTTTTATGAAAATAATATATACTTTGATAGCATAAAATATGAACATAATTTGTTAAGTACTTACTATAACATTGAGATTATGCCTACCCAACATATACAGCATTATTTACACATTGTGTTTTAGATAAATCACAATTGATAAGAATGACTCTACTTATCTAAGAGTGCATTTCAGATTCTACCTTTTCAACAAATGCCTCTTGGTATTTGTGTTTCTCTGAAATCTGTATACTAGGATGTTCTAAACTTAACTTTTATTTCAATTTCAAATTTATTATCTAAACCTTCATGAATGGAAGATGAAGGGAGGTGCATTTTGGAACAATAAAAAAAGAATTCTTTGTGTTCTAGACCTATTAGAAAATAGAATTGATTATCCTCTGCCTGAGGCATGTGGGTGACTCATTACACACAGAGAGAGGCCTAGTCACCAAGACCTGAATTCAATGAAGTCTCAGACACTTACTAGCTAGGTAAACTAGTGAGCAAGCCACTTAACCATTTAACTTCTATTTGACTTAATCCACTGAAGAAGAAAGTGGTAAACCACTTCAGTGTCCCTGCCAAGAAAACCCCATATAGTTTTACAAAGAGTTCCATAAGATTGAATGACTGAATAACAACACAGTCTGGTACTAGGAAAGAAGAGTGAGAAGGAAATAAGTATATAGTGCTTACTATGTCCAAAGTACAATAAGTGATTTTTATAAATATTAATTCACTTGATCCTCACAACAACCCTTTGAGCTAAACTTTGTTATCATTCAGAGCTAAGAAAACTGGGACAAACAGTTTAACATGTTTAGCCAGAATAATATAGCTACTAAGGATATGAGGGCAGATATCAATTCTAATATTTTTGACCCCAGGTCCACACGTTATTCACTGTACCACCAGCTACCTCATTATAGAGATGACCTCAACACTTGAATTGTTTAAGAATACTAGAATGACTATATGTTCAGAAAGTTGTAGAGAATTTTTCTGGTTTTGGATATGTATGTGAAATAAATGACTTCTAAGACTTCTTCTACCACTAAAACTATATGGTTCTGACAGAAATAAATGTAAACTACTTAAAATCTTCACAGACTCTATTTTTCAAAGAATCATTATTTGAGCATCACTTTCTTCACCTATTACATGAAATAAAGATGTCAGACTACGTGAACTATAAGATTTCCTGCAATTCTGATTCTAAAATCACTTGAACTAATCTTCTTTAAAAAACACATTACTGAATTCTAGTGGAAATTGGGAATTATGGTACAACTCCTAAAGTGAAAAATTTAAAACAGAAAACTTTATCCTTGATATTTCTGTATTGTTTGTTTTTCTGTTTTCTTTTTTCCCTGAATTTTATTTGATGTAATTTTGTAGATTGAAACAGTTAGACATGACTTTAAATAGCATATACTGTCTTCATTTATACAATCTGATGACAAATATACCATGACAGTGGTTTTTGGCATTTAGAATAGGATTTGGAAAGCTTTACAGCAAAAACTGTGCCAGTGAAAAAATTCTATTTAGGAAGGCTAAATTGTAATATGTATCCTATTATACTCATTGTCGTCTGACAGATGTTTGGTAGCCAGTGTGCTATGAATTAGGGTTGTCATTTTACTAATAAACCAAGAATAAAACCACTGGTGCTGTTTTCAGCAGACATTCTGAACAGAAACCAAACACTGAATCATTATATATAACAAGATGATATAATATTTATGTGGCATGCAATCTCATTATGAGTTAATACTGTGATATGGACACCAAAAATAAATTAATATGATCTTGCTGTTCAGTTGTTTAGTTGTGTCTGACTCTGTGACTCTGTGGCTATATCATGCCAACAATATGATTTCATTACATAGGGATAATTTGTAATTTCCTTCATCAATATGTTAAAGCAAACAAGGATTAAATAACTTCCCCACAGTCACACAACTGGTAAATTTCTGAGGCTGAATTTGAACTTAGGTCTTCCTAACTCCAGGCCCAGTACTGTTTCACTGAGTCACCTTAAATGTGGCATAAAGTTCAGGCCTATAGAGATAGAATTCCAGTGCATTCTTCCTTGGTTATTTCATATTGGAAAAATTATGTTCAATTCTGGGCAATACAGATTTGAAAAGTTTATTAATAAGATAAAGTCTATGGGCTATCAAGATGAAAGAATGCAAGCTTGTTTCATAATAACAACTGAAGGAACTTGGATCAATTGACATGTAAATAAGAAAACTAAAGAAGGAATTGATAGGTACTTTCAAATATTTGAAGGGCAATAATAAAGAAATGGCTTTACATTTATTCTGGTTGTTCATAGAAGACATAAAAAAGTGAAAATCAGTGAAAATCCCATAGGTAGATTTAGACAAAATACTAAGAAAAAAATAAGAGTTATTCTAAAGAGGAATGGACCATCCAAGGAGAAGGTGCGTAAGCTTCACTAGAATTCATTAAGCAAGGGTTGGATGTCCATCTTTTGAAGATGTATATAAGAGGTTATTTTTTTTTCAGTACTGACTATAATAGGTAGCCTTTGAGATTGGAAGGAAAAAGTCAAGGGAAAACAAAATAATCCTTGAAACGATAATTATTTCATATTGACTAAAGCTCAATTTTTCTTTGTAGAAGAAAAAAAGGCTCTTTTACAGCACCTATTATGTATCAGATATTGTGGTAAATTCTGGGGATAAAAAAAAAAAGACAAAAGACAATCCCTGTCTTCTAGGAACTCTCAATCTAATGGGGATTAGGGAGTGGGGAGGGATACTTTAAGCAAAAAGCAATATACAAGTTAAATAGGGAATAATCAAAAGGGAGATAAGTTGGGAAAGGCTTCTTGTAGAAGATGAGATTGTTAGCAGGTACTTAACAGAAGCCAGGGAAGCTATCAGAAAGAGGTGAGGAGAAAGAGCATTCCAAGTGTGGTGTATAGACAGAAAGAATGCCTGGATCTGAAAAATGCAATGTCTTGACTATGGAAGAGCCAGGGGGCCAGAATCATTGGACTGAGGAATAGTTGGAATAGTTTGGAATACACATTCATACACATAAATGTGTGTGTGAATACAGACCCATATATTGGGCATATTATATGACATATACCTTTATTTTGTTGCACTATGGAAATCAAATTTTTTTAAGCAAATAAACTCTTAAAAACGAAGTAAGGTAAACAAAGAATGGAAAGTTAGAAAGGAGAGAAATTATAAAAGGCACATAGTACCTTGAACTGAGAACAAGAACAAAACCTCAAAGAACATCTAATCCAATCCCTTAGTTTTACATGTGAGTTAACTAAGAATAAAAGCGATTATATAACCCTACGTAAGGTCAAATAGGAGGTAGTAGCACAATGAAGGTTTGAACCTAGATTCCTGAACCCTAAAGACAATATTTTTTCTAGTGTAACACACAGGCTCTCAGCAAATAGCAAATTAATAAGTAATCTTTGATAGGCTAGGTGACAAAGTATGTGGCAGATGAATCTTCCTGAGTTCAAATATGGTCTTAAACACATACCTACCTGTGTGACCTTGAGCAAGTCATTTAGCCCTGTTTGCTTCAGTTTCTCCATGTGTAAAATGATCTGGAAAAGGAAATGGCAAATCTCTCCAGTATTTTTGCCAAGAAAATTAAAAAAGGGATTGAAGACACACAACCAAAAAATGATTGAACAATAATAGGCCTTTTTTTTCCTGAGCAAAGCAAAACAAAAGAAATCATTAACACTTAGCAAAAGAAGAAATAAGATTTTAGAAAAGACATATTGAAAAATTTATTTGCTTAAAAAATTGATTTCGATAGTTGGAAAAAAATAAAGGAATGTATCAGATAATATGCCTAATATATGGATCTGCATTCACATGCACATGTATCTGTATGTATGTGTATTCCAAATATATCAAAATGTTGAAATATATCACCAAATTCCTCTTAAAAGTAATCAAAATAATTTTTAAGAACTTTCAAAGAAATTAAAACAAAATTTTCAGGATTCTGATAGCAAGAGAAACCTTATCTGTTCAGCCTGGAGGGGAAGCTTTACATGGAATTGATAGCAAAGTTTTAAAAAAAGTAAAACTCTCCTCTGTAAGCCACATGAAGAGGAACAACTAGTTCAAGAGCTTGATTAACATTAAGAATTAGCAGTGATAAGGGTCAATGTCATTTTAAAGAACTTTATTTGTTATATCATTTTAACAGAAACTAGGTAGGAAAAAAATGTTCCTAAGAGTAGTGTTCTGAACTTGTAGTCCCTTGGAATGAAAATTACTCTTTCAATGTATGAATAATTTCTAAAAACATAGGCTTTTCAGAGAAAAAAGAATATTGTTCATGTCACATGAATACTGTGAGAAATTAAGCCACACCCATGCATATACACAGATACATATTCATATGTGTGTATCTGTGTTTGTGTGTATTTATGTGTATGATTGTTCATATTAAATTTTAGGCCTGGATGAATTAGTCCAGGAAGTAATGGAAGTAATTCATTATGGGGGTTGGCCTCATGCCTCAAATCAAAGTCATAGTAAGAGCAATAATTATTGTGTTCACTCAGTCTCAATGTCATTCACTGATCTAAAAGCTTTGTTTGAGGAGATAGATAAATTTGAGTTTTTGTACACTTTTTGGACTGAATGATCCCAAACTATCCATATTGTTGAGAAAAGAATGAATGGCCAGTCATTTCAACATAACTTTGTAGGATCATTTTTCTGGAAAGGGCCTCAAAATTCAAACCCATTCATGTTACATGTTATTGAGGTCCAAGTGGAAAACCACAGATCTTTTTTTTAAGCCTAATTTCATACATCACTAATTCTGAGAACAAGAAATGTCTGGACTATTGAAGCAATGGTTCTAACAAATCTCTTGGCTTTCATTTTCCCTTCTTTGATCCAATCTACATGCAACTTCTAGATTATTCTTCCTAATTCATGGATTTGATCCCAGTGCTATACTGCTACCATATCTTTAATGTCTTAATTTATCTACAGAATAAAATCAAAATTCTTCAGTCTTCTATTTAAGGACTTCCATAATCAAACCTCAATATATCTCTCACCTTATTCCCTTCTATTCCCTTTATATGATCTAACTAAATAAAACTAAATTATGATAAACTTGCTTCTTCTCTAGATTATCTTGTACTGATGCTGTTACAATCCACAATGGGCAATTAATGCATGTTTTAACTAGTAAACATTTTATTATGTTGACTTGAATAATCAATTTTGTATAAAAGTTACACAAATAAAGGAGGTCTCTGACATTAAGGAACTTACAAATTTGGAGTATGTATGACACAGATAAAGTTACATATATAGGATTTGTCTCTTAAAATGATATATGTGTTCCTTTTTATTGAAAGTCTGAAAGGACTTGCAGACAGCTTTTCTGGTGCTTTATAAATGACATTGTTGTGTTATTTACTTTATTTTTGGTAAAATATTGCACCAATACTGTTGAAACCTTTTCCAACTTGGATTTTTTGAGAAACACTATAATGCAGTGAAACACTAAAAATAATAATAAATAATCTTTGATTTTTAATTTTGATCCTACATTCAATTGTTTCTTCCTCTTATATGTGATTCTGGGCAAACAACTTATTTTGTTTCATGATAAAGTGATAAATATCTATCAAATAGATAAATATCTATTAAATGAAGATTGTAACCTAATTTAGTGCTAAGACCCCTGTGAATATTTTTTTTTAAATGAAGACAAGTAAATAAGGCTAAAAGGATCACAAATACAATTTAAAGCAACTGAAGATAAAAGCTTGAGCTCACAGCACTGCCAACAAAACTGCAGGAGATATTGTTCTCTCTGTGACTGTCCAGGCCTCTGACTGTGGCAGTAGAAAGTTTATTGCATTCAATACTCAACATACTGACCTATTTGGAGATTAGATGTCAGGAAGCTAATGATTGTAACACCTGCAGAGCTGACATCAACTCTTACACACTCCTACACAGCATGTAGTCACTAATCCAGTTGAATGGTGTGGAGTTCAGGGCATGAAATATGGGGAATGACTGTCTGGCACCTGGGTGAGATTTAATAGGCTTGGTATTTGGTACTGCAAGAAAGACACCAAGAAGGAAAAACACTTTAGTCCATAACCTGGCATTAGTTTGGGAAATTGGGTCTGAAACAAGTTTGATAGAAACAGGAGTAAAAATAGCTAAACAAACAACTAAGCTTGAAAAACAGACTCAATTTAAGAAAATCCTCAATAATTTTCTGTACATTTTTTTAAATTAAAAAAATTAATGTAGAGGATGGGAAAATTACCAAAAAAAAAAAAAAAGAAAGTTTGGGGCCCACATTTATATCAAGCTTGTACAATCTCTATTGAAAGTTTTATATTCTCTTGTGAAGAGGCCAATTTATCTATGTCAGAAGAACTTCAAATGAATTCAAATAAATTCAACAAGCTTTTAATCAGTGTATGTCATATACAAGGAATTATGTGAGGAGTTGGGGTTACAAGGACTAAAAAGAGCATATTCCACAATCCCTGCCTTCAAATATTTCAGTTGTTTAGCCTTTGAGTTTTGTTCATTTCTCACAATGATTTTCTTTTCTCGTGGATTAATTTATTTAGGGGGGCTTGCATCTATTTCCTTTTACATCTAACAGTGGCTTCTATTCTGGTCTTCTAAGGACCCACTCCATCTCTAAATTCTTGTAATTTTCCCTTGCTATTTGTCTTCATTTTTGCCTCCTGATTTCCCTGGCTTCTTTCAAGTCCCAGCTAAAACTTACTTTCTATACTTTCCCAATCTTAACGCTAGTAACTTGCCTTGATTGCTTATATGTAATTTATTTTACATTTTTTTGGTTTTGTATATAGTTATTTGCATATTATCTCCCACATTAGACTAAATTTTTTGTCTTTTACCTTTCCTTGAAACCCAAAATACTTAGTGCATTACCTGACACATGGTCAATATTTTTTTTCTAAATGCCCCATTCTGGTCAGTAGGCCTTCTTCCACCCTTTTTCACTTCTTTTCTTCCATGTCATTCTCTACCTCCACTTGCCCCTTCTCTTCCTTCCTTTCAGTGAGGTAGAATGAAAACAGAAATGACTAAGTGAGAAGACAGAAGTTAAAATTCCACCTTTAAAACTACTTATGTGATCTTGGACAACAATTTATTTCTAATTATTTATTTTTCTTTCTTTTATTTATTATTAGTTCTTTATTTCTTGACCCGACCCGCGGGTCTCGAGCTAGGGGTGCCTGAGATCTCGCATCGGCCTGTGAGCCAAAGAGGCTGGGGAGGCTTTTTAACCTGGGGATGGGCTGTGAAAGGAAAGAATGGAGACCACTCTGTGTAGGGACAGAATAGCTCGTTTATTGAGGCTCAGTACAGGGTTTTTATACATGATATATCAAAGTAAATTTTCATATAACAAAGGATGTAACATTTGTTGACCATTTGTCAGGAAATTGAATAAGGGGAGGAATCTTTGTGTATGTGTGACTTCTTGAAGCAGGATGCCTGTTTGACACTTTCTTGAGGTATTTGATCGTATCTTGCTTCCTGGTATGCACTTTTTTGGGGGCAGGGGTTTGGTGATGTCTCTAACAGTCTCTTTGTCTCCAACAATTTCTGTTATTATAAAAGTTATTAAAATTCTACCTTTAAAACTATTTATGTGATCTTGGACAATTCACTTAATTTGCCAGTTTTTTCATTTCCTTAGCTATAAAATGAGGGTGATAGACTTGCTTCTCTGAGGTTTCTGTCAGATCTGGTGCATGATCATACTACCCTCCCTTTCTTTTCTTCATTCACTGATACCTCAGTGTAGTATTTCTATACTTGGCTTTTGAAACAATTGATATGATTTCACAATGCATAATTTTTAAAAAAGACACTACCATAATTTTGCATTATTTCCTCTTTTTTCTGTTTTGGTAATTGCTATTTTTTATCAACTTTGATTCTATACAAATAGCAAAGGTTTAGAAAAGTATAATGCAAGACAACACAATTGCCAAGTACAATCCTAGAATAAATTAACATAAAATTGAGATATAAATATAATTTATTTTAAAATTTTGCATTTTTATGCACTTACATGCAATTCAACTAATGATCCAAGTTGGCATAAATTTTAACTTTTTAATTTTTTTATGACAGACTTGTTAGTGGCAAAATAGAATTGAATTTCCTTTTACTTAATTTTTATTTCTAATGTTATTATAAAAGTATTATTTCCTTCAAATTATATTCCCCAATTTATAAATCTCAGTTTTTATATTGAACATAATGTTTTTCTTTAGTTATTTTCATTGTAGTCTGGCATACATAGTTTTAAAGCATACTACTGAGAAAAACATTTACTCTAATTGCAGTTTGAATTTAGCACTAGTTCTCTGAAAACACATCTGTACTAATGTTGTACCAAAAAACTATCATAATAAATAATGTTCTCTGCCTATAAGCATACAAATGTATGCTTATACATTTTTGTATGTATGTATGTACAAATTTGTATGCCTATATGCATACAAATATATGTTGCCACTTTCTGTTTCATTATAAGAATTAATTTATTCATAATTCATAAAGGTTTGTTTTTATGTATTCTAACAGGAATAGAGGGAAAAATATAATTTCTTGGTAAATGTGAGTTGTTTGTTTTCTTAAACACAAACACACACATTCAAACTATGCGGTAACATAAAGAATAATATACTTAAATTTAAAAGACCACAATTAATATTGTCAGTTCAGTCAAATTTCTTGAAAATCTGTAATAGGTAGTAAAGTATAAGATGATAATTTTTGAAATCAAATCACAACTTTCTCATCTATGATAGCTATTCATACCTTTCATTCTGACATTTTTTACCTATTTTATTTATGTCTTCTATCTATGTATTAGTGAAATTATTTTACTTATTATGCCTTTTTCTTCACTAAAATTAGGTTTACTGTAAAAAATTTTAGATTTGTAAAAGGATTGTAGAGGTAGTCTAGTTTAAATTAGACTCCTTAACAGAATCCCGATACGATACACCTAATCAGTGTATATGGGTTTTGCTTAAAAGACCTCTAATGAGGAAAACTGTCCAAAAGTTCAGTTAGCCCTAACCACTTCCAGACAACTCTAAATTGCTAGAAAGCTTTTCACTGATCCTGGCTATTCCCTGTGCTGCTAAGTTTAGGGAAGAAAAAAAGTTTAATTCCTCTTTGAGGCCTTGGTCCTTCAAATACCTGAATAGTGTTAACATAGCCCTCTAAGTCTCCAGATTAAACATCTTCAATTCTTTTAATCGATGTTTTCATGACATGATCCCAGAGGCCATTCACATTCTTTGTTTTTTACCTTTGGACACTGACCAGAAATCCCCTCAAATTCCTAGCACAGTGGATAAAACTCTTCTTATTCCTCAAATCCCTTGACAACTTTGTTAGTCCTTCAAACACTTCTTTTCTTTTAAGGAGAGACTTCTATATCCTTAACCCAGAAAGTAGAAAGGAGTTCTTCTAGCCCTTTTACTCCTCTCATGAAGGATAGAAATTGACTTTTTCCCCCTTCATTCAAACTATGCCATCTTCAAGGCACAGTGTGAATAAAAAATTCTTTAAAGAATTCCCTAAATAAGTCTTCTCCATGTTTTTACAAAAACATAGAGACATATAGGCAGACAAAAAAGACAGAGACAATGTTTCTCCTACAGCATTATGTTGATTGTATATTTTCCTTATAAAGTTAACTTGTTATTTCATGAATTTGACTCCACTTAGATTAAAAATTATAGGAAGGCAGAAACCAAGACTTTTCTATGTATTTAAAATTCAAAAATATACTTGGTATAGGCCTTCCTCAAATATAGAAATAAGGATAGTTATAATTTGTTAGAGTAGTTACAATAGTCAATGAATTTAAAACAATAGATTGTCTAAAAATAATTATATAAATGTGAGATGGAGAGGATAAGGATGATGAAAGCTACTTGTTAAGTATATTACATGAACATTTACTATTTGCCATGGATACAATCTTTTCATTATCCTAAATTAGGAGGTCTCTTGTGTTTCCAATCTTCTGCTTTTGAACTTTATTTTGTTACTGAGTTATGTTGATATCATTACAACATATAAGAAACAATGCATTTTCATTTTAAGGAAAGTATTCATTTCAAACTTTTTGCTTAAACTTCATGATCTCAAGACCACAACTGGAAATGCCATTGAATGTTATTATAGTTATTATAGTGGTAGCAGGGGTACTTGAGTAGCAGGAAAAACAAAATAAAACTCATGGAACCCTAATATCACAAACTAAATAGTAGTTAAATCGAATTTTCATTAGAAATTGACCAGAAGGGGTCAGCTACAATGCTTTCCAATTATATTTCTCTTTGCATACATTTTTTTTATGGAAAAGCTACTTCCTAAGTCTCAATATTTCCATCACTTTAGTTCTATAATTTATCATCTGGGGGAAGTAAATTCTTATCTATAGTAAATCCATGTAAGTCCTGGTCTATGCATCCTAAGAAGTTGTATTTATGGATACTATACAAGAGGATAATTTTCTTTCCTTTTAAACTCACACATGTATTATTAGTGCTGGTCTGAAGGAACCATGGAAGTCTTTACGGGTAGATGAAAGCCATAGAATATTTGTTTTGATCCACACTTTAGATCTTGCTTCATGTACATGTAAGTACTTAAACACTCTTTTTTTTCTTATTTAATACAAAAACATTAAAAATGATAAAAATTAACATTATTCCTTATTTCATTAAATATTATTCTAGGGGCAACTTAACTGGGATATTTATATTCTGTGTGAGCAAATGTGCTCTATTTAATGTTAATAGTTACTGGTGTTAGAAGGAAAATTGGAGAGTATTGATCTTAAATTCAGTAGACCTGACTCTCCTTCTTACTAGCTATATGATCCTGAGAATAACTTTAATCTTCCTGAGCTAATAGGTCACTATATAATTGGCATATTATATAGGTTTATGAAACTTTATAAATATTATCTCATTTAATTCTCTCAACAACCCAGTGAGGTAGTTTTTGACATCATTCCCATTTAAGAAATGAGGAAACCAAGGTATAGAACAATCAAGAGATTTAATCACTGGGACATAACTGAGACCATATCTAAATCCAGAACTTCATGTGCCTAGACATAATACTATAACCACTGTACCACTGAGCCTGTTTGGTATCCTATTCTATGAAATATGAATGTTAATAATTGTGCTGTCTACCTCACAGTGTTGTAAGTTAAGTATTCTATAAACATTTAAGCACTATATAAATATGAATGATTGCTAGTATTTTTATTCTAATTTGTTACATATTTCTTTTTTTAATTAGAACTTTTTATTTTCAAAACATATGCATGGATAATTTTTCAACACTGACCCTTACAAAAACTTGTGTTCCAAATTTTCCCCTGCTTCTGCTACCCCCTCCCCTAGAAGGCAAGTAATCCAATATATGTTAAACATGTTAAAATATATGTTAAAATCAATATATGTGTACATATTTATACAATAATCTTGGTGTACAAGAAAAATCAAATCAAAAAGGAGAAAGAGATAATAAAGAAAATAAAATTCAAGCAAACAACCACAAAAAAAGAATGAAATGTTATTTGTGATCCACACTCAATTCCCACAGTCCTCTGTCTGGGTATAGATGGCTCTTTTCATCACAAGATCATTGAAAATGTCCTCAATCATCTCATTGTTGGAAAGAGTCACATCCATCAGAATTGATAATCTTATAAT
Source organism: Myrmecobius fasciatus (assembly GCA_023553655.1). Taxonomy (NCBI): domain Eukaryota; kingdom Metazoa; phylum Chordata; class Mammalia; order Dasyuromorphia; family Myrmecobiidae; genus Myrmecobius; species Myrmecobius fasciatus. Next base: position 15,426 of record JAJPUD010008944.1, on the reverse strand, counting down.
CTTGATGTTGCCATGTTTAATGATCTCCTGGTTCTGCTCATTTCACTTAGCATCAGTTCATGTAAGTCTCTCCAGGCCTTTCTAAAATAATCCTGCTAATCATTTCTTATAAAACAATAATATTCCATAATATTCATATACCATAACTTATTCAGCCATTCTTAAACTGATGGGCATCCACTCAGTTTCCACTTTCTTGTCACTACAAAAAAGGCTGCCACAAAGATTTTTGCACATGTAGGTCCCTTTCCCTCCTTTAAGATCTTTTTGGGATATAAACCCAGTAGAAACACTAAAATGAATGAAAGGGTATGGATAGTTTTACATATTTCTTTTGAGTTAACCTTTGATAGGATCTCAGACAATCAATTCTATATTGATCTTATTTTCAAAGATGGAAATTAGTGTGTGTATTGCTGTTCTGGAAATAACAAAGGGATTCTAGTCCTTTTCAAAATTTGACTTATCTAAAATACCCCTTTGCTTTTAAGGATCATAAGCCAAATGAATTCTTTTTTTTTTTTTTTTTTAAGTTCTGCTTTTAAACAGAAAGAAAAACTATCTTATTTTTCTCTGTGGGTATAAAGATAACCCAAATATAAATTACAATTAACTGAGTAAGGAAATAGTTGTTTAAAGATCAGTTTCTTTTAATATTCATTATGGTAGAAATAATAATCTCATATATTTATAGAGCTTCACAAGTTGCAAACACTGTTCAATATGTTATTTTGTTTGTTAATCATGACATCTTTCTGAGGTAAGTGGGAAAGGGAAACATGAGGAAATTGAGTTTTAGGAGGGTATTTCTATTTGGAAATGGACCACATATTTTAGATCTCTTCCCAGTTTCTTTAAATCATAATACTGTTAGTTATTTCCAATTTTTCCTGTATAATATTCTCTTAATACATATTTATCTATTCTCTTTCCTGACTGTGAACTTCTTGAAGAAAGAAGCTGTGTTATTTTTTTCTTTTTTTGTGTGTGTATTTCAGTTTGCATATATGAAAGAATTTTTTAAAATTATAATCATATATTTTTCTGGATATGAAATAAAGAAACACCAGTTGTATTTAAGCAAAACCAAATTTTTAGCATATAAAAAGTTGCTTAAGACAAAAGGAAACCAGTCTTTATGAAATAAGAATGGTTAAAATTTTAATAACTAATATTGAAACTTAAATTAACAATGTGGAGAACTATCTGAATTTACAGAATAAAATATTAATTAGGAAATCACTTCAAGTACATTCACTAAAAGCTAGCATTTTTTATTATGCTTAAAATATGACCATATATTCAATATAACAATTAAAATATATACTTTGGTAATCTATTTTGTTTTATTTCCACTCTCTATAAACCTATTTACTCTACTTTAGCTCTATAAGGCACCAAAGCCCAGTTTTTAATGGGACCTGGGGAAGAACACATCATTTGCTAGACCGATGGTTCAAAGTGTCAAGATCTACTATTATAGGAACATTTCAATACATTTCCATAATTTTAGGCCTTAAATTTTAAGCTATAAAATATATAATAAAAAAACTTAAAATAATTGCATTTCTAAATTATTGTTATAAAATCCAATCTTCAATTATATCCTCAGTGATATTAAAAATGAAGAATTAACTTAAGAACAGAAAATAATTTTAAAATACCTAATTAATGTTAATCATTTAGACTGTATCTTTCTTGTATTAAAATTATGTTCTGTTTGAAGTAGATAATAGTCTATTTGTTGTCCCCCAAAATTCAAAGCATTCTTTTCCCCTGCTCCTTAAAAGTGGAAGATAAAAATTGAGCATCTATTTTCTTCTTTTGTAAATAAGGCAATAATTTTACTATAGCCTTAGCCATTATCCTAAATTGTAAAATCCTTGAAGACGGAGGCAATATTTAATTTCTATATTATATTTTCCCAAAGGAAATGCTCAGAACCATGAGATGCTTTTTTAAATTGGTTACTAACTTGATCCATGATTTATTTAAATATTGTTGTTAAAAAGATGAGACATTGTTTTTCAGAATTATTAAAAGAACCTTTTCCCCTCCCAAGGCAATTCAGATCACTATCTTCTATTTAATTCTAAACCCAATGTGTCCATTCACAATTCCTTTCTAATATAAATATGTTGATAGATGAACTTTATAAATTGCCCATTTAATTTTAACTCTTCATATGTAAAATAGACATAATTCATCCACATTTGGTCAAACTTCACACAGAAAAAATAAGAGGATGGAATATATTATGTATTATATGTATTCTCTCTTGCCTAGGAGGCAGACTGTCTCACACAACCTACATTCACACGCATCGGAGTATGTTCGATGCACCAATTGTTTTGTGAAAAAGCAATGCTTTCTGGATTGCTTCTGAACATATGGTACCCGGAGTTTATATGTTCCATGAGAGAGAAGTTGTACATGAAAAAAATGTGTTTGTTTAATTTCCCCCCCCTCAAAACCTTATAGTCATAGTCAATTAAGAACTTTAAGACAAATTGTTGGATACATAATATGACATGCATTTTTTTTGGAAATTTATTGAATGTTCTCTTATTTTCCCATATGCTCTTTATCTTCTATTTTCTGTTATCTTCTATTTTCAAAAATACTTTGTAGAATAGAATTTGACATTTGCAAGAGTAATTTTGAGTTTGAAATATTTTCACTAGAGACATTCTCTTATGGGATATTCTCTTCCCAGAATTCTAGGACTTGAACATGTAGGTTTCAAGAAAAACTTATTCTCCATACATAGAAATAAAACAACTAGCACTGATGTTATGCTTTAAAGTTTGCAAAGTAGTTGCTAGCACTTCATAGGCCTTGAGTGGGAAAGAATCCCTTATTTTACAGAAAATAAAACTGAGGCCCAAAATAGAGATGTGACTTGACCAAAGTTACTTAGAAAACTAGTAAAATAAAGTAGGCATTCAAAGTCAGGTGCTGTGACCTAAGTAGTACTCTTTCCACTGCCTTACTTTATCTTCTTTGATCAGCACAACAACCTCAGAGGTAAAATTCAATTAGTATTATCCCCATATTATAAAGAGAAAGGTAAGGCTCAGAGAGCATAGCTTACTTTCCCAGATTCAGTTGTTCTTTTTCATTCCTTTTTTATTTGTGTCTGACTTTTTGTGATTCCACTTTGAGTTTTCTTGGCAAAGAAACTAGCATGGTTTGCCATTTCCTTTTCCAGTTCATTTTACAGATGATGAAACTGAGGCAGACATCCAAGATTTTATTCAAGTTCGCACAATCAGTAAGTGCCTGAGACCAGATTTGAAGCTGTCTTAATAATTCTAGCACCAGAAATCTATACACCAAAACCCAGCTATTCCCATGATTACATCACTAGTAAATGTCAGAGATGGGATTTAAACCCAAGATTCTTCTGGCTCTAAATACAATTTTGTGATTATTTGTTTGTTTGTTTTCCCCTAGATGAAAGGAATAGAAGTCATTGACCCCTCAAATTAAACCATAATCTGCCTTTGTAAGACAGATACAAGTTCATTTATCTGATAAAGTCCCTAAAGTCATACAGTTAATATCACATTCAAAGTTTAGCATTAAGTAGCTACTTGATTCCGTTCTCTTTAAAATAGTAGTGACTTAAAAGGAATTAAAAGAAGAGACATAACCCATTTTCCTGATATATTATCAAACATGAATCTAATAGCTGTAATGAAAATTTATTTTACACAACTCCACATATTTTTAACAAGATTTGTTTTTCTTGTATACTTACTAAATAAAAGAGAGAAGGAAAAATGCTAAGATTAAAAATAAAATTAAATATTTAAAAAATATAACTGTTTTCCCAAGTCTGTCTTGGGGAATAAAGGTAATAACTGATTTAAGTCATTAAATAAATCAATGCAGTCAAATTTGCATTTTGTTTATGCATAAGTAAAAGGGGAGGTGTGATCTCAGAAAAAAATTACATTTGGAGTCAAAGGATTCTGAATGAAAAATCTGCACTTTTTCTGAAACTTCTCTATGAAATTCAATTTCATTATAAATAAAATTGTAATAATAAAGTATGTGACACTTGGCTCATAGAAATATTTAATGGTACTTTTTTGGTAAAGTATGTTTCAGATGTGAGCTGTGTTTATTTTATTTATTATATATTTAGTAGTAAAAGTACTGAGGCCTCTGAATCTTTTAGCATGCCAATCTTCAAGTAATAATAATAATAATATATTAATTTATGAGAAAAATGAGTAGTTAATCAACATGTTTAATGAAAATTCAAATATATTTAGGGAAAAGGTTGTCAGTTTATGGGCCATAAACTTTTCTAGACAACATTTTGACTGCATTTCAATATATTGTTTTTTTTTTTTTTTGTAATTCTAAGTATTGAATTTCATGCATTTAAAAATATTATTCTAAGTAGGCATCTATTATTTTCACCAGATTGTCAAAGGAATCTACACATGTCCATAAAGCTAAGAATCACTGCTCTAGAGAAGTTATAAAACAGTTTGAGAATAAGAATAATAGATAAAATGTAACATGATGGAGTAGATAGAGTTGGCCATAGAGTCAGGAGGTGCTAGTTATATTTAAGTCTCTACAACCTACTGGCTATATATGATCTTGGTGACCTGGGCAACAGTTTAAGTTAAATGAAACTTAAAGCTCTAAATGAAAGTGAAATTAATATGTATATTTATTGATAGGGAAGGTTCTAAACCAAGGTTTCCCAATATTAATGAAATCATAGAAATGTGGAAATGAAGAGAAAAGAGAGGGAAGATTTTTTTTTTAAAGAAATTATTTCAAATAGTTTTTAATCAAATAGTACTGTAATGCTATGAGAAAAAGCCTGGCATGGTGGATAGAGTCCCAAACATGAAGTCATAATGACTTGTGTTTAAGTCAGATTTTAATTCATACTGATTATATAACTGTAAGAAAGTAAATTAACTTCTCAGCTCTCTAGGCAAAACTTTAAGACTTTAAGTTATAAGAATTATTGTTTACCCTAGAAGATAAGTTCCATATAAAGATCCCTTTTGTGCTAATGGAATTCTGTTGGCAATAAATAAAAGGAGTCAAATCAATAGATTCTTTCCTGAAGAGCAGTAGAAAGAGCAGTATAATTCTGTACATGCAACTAATAATAGTACAGGCAGTTTGTAAAAATGAATTCATCAAAAGAGAGAAGTAGTATTGCTGAAATCTTGTTGGTAGAAAAGAAACTACTTTATATGCAACTTATTTAATAATTGATAGAATATTTCAACAGTTAAGATGTGAGTTTGTGGGGAGGAAAAGAAATAGTGGATATAAAAAAAAAAAAACATTTCTCTCTTGATGGATTGATTTTCTGTTGAGAAAAATTTTTGTAATTTTACATTCTGTTATCAATTATGTTTATAATTTGGTTTATATTGTCAACTTTATCTCTCTCTCTCTCTCTCTCTATATATATATATATATATATATATATGTATATATGTATACATGTCACATTGATTCTTGGTTGTTTTCTCTTTAAACAAATCCTTGTTCAGTATGAAATACTATAATTGAAATTATATTTGATTTCCCCAGCCAGCCAGTATTTTTATGGAAATATTTTCATCATTAGGTGATAAATTAAGTAAAAACATTTTCTCCATCCTCATTCCTATTTTCTACATCCATAGATAAAGACAAAATTAGTATAAGAACTAAAATTATTATTTTTCTAGAAGCATTTTCTGAAGCTAACAGTAAAAACAATTCTAATAATTGGGGACATAAAAGTCTATACAAATTTTCTACACAAATATGTTCCTATATCATGAAAAGCCATAGAACTGTTCTAAGTCTTTGTAAATTAAATAAAAAAACCCAACAACAAACAACAACAACAAAAAACCTTACATATGATAGAAGGACACATAGATAATCCAATCTCAAGTTTCTGATGAAAGAAGTATAAAACTGTAATGGAAGTTTTAAAGCAAGGAACTTCTCTGGAACAAGTCAAAAAATCTCCAAACAGCTATCCAGAATAAATAACCAACCTTAATTTGGTAAAAATGGAAAAATTATTTGAGCAAGTTAAGATTCAGTGCTTTAGTAACTTATAGACCCTTTATATGCAGACAAAGGATTTGATAGAAACTTTCACTATGACATAGAAAAATAGTTCCTCTTTAACAAAAAATTGATAGGGAATATTTCATATCAAATAAGGTTTGACAATATTTCCACATCCGAACATAAAATATCATCCAGAGGAATACAAATTTTTGAGATCAAGGACTTTTTATTTTGTCTTTGTATTTTTATCATATATTATAGCACTTAGAATAAAATAAATGTATTAAAGACTTGTTGAATGAATAAAAATGAATAAATAAAAATAAATGAAAATAGATAAAATAAGGAATTAATTATTCAGATTTACCTAGAACCTTAAAATGTACAACAAACCTGTTAAATAATTTGTGTATTCATTTAGATAAAGAAACTAAGAGTTTAAGAGACTTTTTTCTCAAAATCAAATATGTAGTAAATCTGTTAGTTTAGATTTAAGACTTTGTCTCCTAAATTCAAGTTTAGCTCATTCTCCATTGTGCCACTTTGCTTTCCATCAAATGAAGAATCATTTTGCTTCCCCATTTTCCTATTTTTTTTTAATTTGGTCTTGATTTTTGTCTTTGTTCTAACATGTTGATAGTTAAAATGTAAATAAATGGTAGTTTTAGAAATGATTCTCACTTATAGAGCTAAGTGACATAGTATTCAGTATTTTGTCAGTCAAATCTGAGGAATTCTATCTTAAATGCATAGCAGTTATATGACTTGGGCAAGTAACTTATCATTCTTCAGTCTCAGTTTTACTATCTGTAAAATAGAGATAATACCTACATTTAATTGTTAAGGCTGGTATGAGATTCATATGTAATAAATGTGTAAAATACCTTTCAAACCTTGAAGTATTAAATATATACCAGCTATTGTACAAATATTGGATATTATAACCAACCAATACTTTTCTTTGAATATAAAATTGATTTCCGATAGTTATGATAGATTCTATTTGAAGTTCACTATGCCCTGTATCTCTTTCCTTTCCTCTTAAAGATATTCTTAAATGCTTTAAAGAATTGATATTCTTAAGAAAGAGAGAGAGAGAGAGGGAAATTCTGTAGACTACAAGCCTTTGATCAGTCTCATTTTCTATTCCAGAAGCAGAACATATCTTTCACCATCTCTTATTCTCAACTTTGTATTGAAATCAACAAGCATACAATTATATGCTGATTTAATTTGGAAAATTTTATCAAGTTCTTCTTAGAACATATCCATACTTAGGTTTTTAGTTTTATTTCTATAATAGGCATTGTTGTATAAGATAGTTATCTTCCTGAGGGTCTTTTAAAAGTTCTTTTCCTTTACCAGTGTAATATGAGATGAGTAAGTTTTCTATGAAGCAGTTGTTTGAAGCTGCCTTAAAACATAAGATTATAGCAATTCTTTAAATTTCTTTATTTGTGTCTCTCAGGACAACCTGTGAAATTCCACTAATTTACCTATACCTTCCTTGAAGATATTTTTAACACAATATTCAAAACAATACCCTAAGCTAGATGATTTACAGTATTCAGTAGGAGTATCAAATATTGTATTGTTTTGGAATGCAGTGAGTACTCCAGAAGGTATTGAAGCATGTAGTATAGCTTATCTCTATACTTGGTGATTTCAAGATTTATATACTCTGCAGATCTTTAGTTTATTTTTCTCTTTTCATCCTTATTATTATGTCATACTTATTATGCGTATCTTAAAATGTTCTGTTACTTATTTGATGTGAGTGTAAAACCAAATAGCCAACCTTAATATGATTACCTCTTAAATAAGAATCAATAAAGTTTACAATGAGGACCTCTGAAGCAGTTTTCTTATAAGTAAATTTGTGGACCTTGTGTTAGTCATTTCAGTTTCTTTGCTTATTTCCAAGTTCAAGAGTATTTCAGCAGATGGATGTTGTCAGAAGTTTTATTTTCAGAAAAGTGAGAGGATTATTAAAATGCTTAAAAGGCATGGAGAAATACAACTTTGAGCAATATGGTATGGTTATAGGTTGGCAAAAATACTAGAAAATTCTTTAACTTAAGACACACCAAAAAAGATAATTTCCCAGGCAGTGATCCTGAAGACAATGGCAGTTTCCAAAAAATATTAATAGCAACTTCAATTAAAGATCAAAGGATAATCTTCACATGCACACAGGTCTACTATTCATTCATTGATTTCTCTAGCCATAATTATGTTCTTGGGTTGCCCCTCCCCATAGACACGCATGCATGCAGGAACGCAGGCAGATATTAAAACATCTTTATCTAATAATTCTGAAGTGTTTCTAATAATTATAATAATGTAATATGATTCTAAAGTATTTATAATAGTTAAATAATTCTGAAATATTATTGTAATTGGTGCTATTCTTGATCCTGCATGTCTCAACACTGGCAGGGACTTGTAAGTTCTTAGAGGGTATAGTGAATGAATCTAACTATTCCAATTAAGTAGAAAGCTATCCTGCCATTTCTTCCATAGAGATACTCTCAATAACTTGCTATCATTTTCCTTGATAAATCCAGTTGAACAGAATACAGAATGGCACACTATGAAATTGGCTACATTGCCGAGTAACAAATATATGTGGTGGGTTTTCAAAGAGAACTATTATTTAATTTCTTAATTCATGTCAAAATCTTTCAATTTTGATCTCCCCTTTTATAGATTTTTGCTTTGTTTTGCAACATGTGAGAGGGTTTTTGTTGTTGTTATTTTTGGTTTTTTACTGAGTATGTCTTATAAATACTTTGAAGTCAACATAGGGCTCTAAGCACACATGAAGTGTGAATATTTCCTTAATGATATATCAATAGTCTGATCTATAAAAGAAAACAAAAAGTTGTATTATAAATCTAAATAAGATGACCTTTTGGGTGATACTACCTTTCCATTGTTCCTGGATTAAGGCAAATTCATTAAAGGAGAAAAGGAACTTGGAGAAAACTGGTAAATAAGATCATACTGTATTTTTTCCCTAGAGAGAGGGAAAAGAAGATAGGATTTTTCCCTTTTAATTTAATTAAAAATCAAAACTTCAATTAAAATAAGATCCATCCCACAATATTTTAAATAATGTAATCTTTACTAGGTGCATGAATCAGTAATGATTCAATCACTTGTAATAAAAGAATTGAACTAGGTAAAAAATCAAATAATAACAAATGAGTGCTTCCTAAACTGTTTTGGGTGTGGCTTAAAGGAGGCTATCTCTTCTTTTAAGTGCTACTTTAATACAATAATTCCTTCAATGAAAGGATTTAGAGGGGAGACAAGTTATTAAACTGAATGAATTAAAGATTAAGAGGCAAAGAAAATTTCAAATCAGTTAAATAATGTAAATGTTTATTGAATGAATAGCATTATAATATTTTCTCACTTTCAATTTGGTAGCATCGAAGAATACCCTTTCTCAACTATGCCATAAAGTACAAAAAAAGCAGTTTGTATAAATCTAGCTCTAGATTGAATAAAGGCTTTATTTAGCTAGTTTATAACATAAATATCTTTGGATATTTGGCCACATAAATTTTATTTCACACCTTTTTGTGTGGGATAAAAATGCGACTCCAGACTCAAAATCATTACTCAGAGATCTCTCAAAGTGAAGATTAGAAGTTTATCAAAATGTCACAAAATTCTGCATGGTCATTCTCCTCCAGGACAAGCCAAGGAACAGTATGAGGCCGGAAGTTTCTCCTTTGAGCATGTGCTTTATATAGAAAGAGAGAACCACTGTCTCCCAGGACCCTCCAATCTCCAGAACAAGGCATTTCCAGCTTACTTATAACACAGATATTTACCAGACCTCTTGCAAATAGGATTCTCATTCAAAATCTGGTCTGCTTTTGTTATTCTAAAAAGCCACACTTAATCCCTTCCTGCAGTATTCTAGTTATCAATTCCCAAAGAAAAACCACACCAATCTCTCACAGTCATTATTCTAAGAAGTCCTCAAGTTCCCATTTCACTTATTTTGAAAAAAGCATGATAATTTCCCAATAAATGAAGTTTTACTCAACTCTAAAGTTATAAAATGACACAATTATTTCTAATAAGGACAAAGAACTATGTCTACAGGAAAACAAAGATATTCTCTAGTCACTCTGATAATCTTTGTGGTGGAGGCAAGTGGGTGTTTGGAAGGGTATAGAGAGTGGGGGTCACATACACTATTATAATATTAACTTTATGATAGCAAAATGCACATGCAATCAGAAAGGGGCTTTTTTCTCTGGGTTTTGTAGAAGACAATACAAGTCAATAATTTGTTTCTTCTCATTTGAAGTTAGTTGGCAACTTTTTCTTAAAGAAGGAAATAATCTGTCTTAAAATGCCATCCCCAGGGTTTCTTTGTCATCTACATAATTCCTTACAAGCCATCTTCCACTAAATAGTTTGTTGTTTAAATAGCCACAAATTATCACATTTCAAAGGATTAAGTCCAAATTTAAAACAGCAGAATTTACAACACAAAAGTTTAGTTGAGAATAAAATGCTTTAAAGGAGCCTTAAAAGAATTAGAAGTTTTCTCAGTGATATTTAGAGATTGGGAATGCCCATAAGAAATCCATGCCTAATTCATTAGAAAAATCTTGGCTGTTTGAGTTAAATCGCTTTTGGGGTTTAAAAAAAAAAAAAAAAAAAGTAAGGAAAATCTCTTTAGGAGTTCCTAGCCTTGAAATTTTGAGACAATTGCCTGAGTTAGAAGAATCCAACTAGCCAATGTTTATTGAATACCTCCTATTTACCAGGCATTGTACTTATTACAGGAATGGCAACTTTTTTTCATCATCATCTTCAATCACCATCATCATCATCCTCATCATTATCCCCACTATTTGTTCCAGTGATGGTTTTCAGTTCGGGTGATTTAATTTTTTCCTTGTGATAGATTTTTATTTGGACTTTAGTCTTCCTTCTAGGGAGAAAATTTCACTAGTTAAAAAGTAAATAAAGAACATTGCCACTGCTCTCTTAGAATACAAAATAGAACCTTGACTTTTTTTTTTCTTAATTATCTCAAAGTTTCTGCCCCTTGTACTAAAGTAGAAGAAAAATTCCAATCCACCATAATTCTATTTTCTAACAAAAATAATGACAATGACCAGATGATATTGTTCTAATGCATGATTTTATTGTAAGTCCTTTCCAAATCTTCCTGCCTCAGAAATTTACATCTTAAAAATGGTTAAATTTACACATTACACAAGATTCTTTTATTCCTACAAATTTTATAGCCTAGCCCTTTACTTCTACATTTTGAATTGCAATGGATTTAATCCCTACCCATCTAGCAAGACCTTAATTTGTTTTAGCTAACTGTTAGCCCTTGATATTTAACATCCTACAGGTTATATTAATGTATAAATAAAAAATAGTATCATTTATTCAAGCTTTTAAAAATCCACACATATAAATATATATGCACACATATGTGTACATGCATGTGTGTATACATATGCATTTGTACACACACATATGTATGTTTGCACATTAAAAAATTAGAGGGGAAGGAGTAAATTCAAAAACTCCTTCCTGTTGTCATATGGTAGCTTAGAATGGATGTATCTGATGAATCCTGTACTTAACTCATTACATTAATTGCATACCTTTTTTTTTTCCTTTTAGTGAGTTCCAGAATAGAAGCATATTCTCAAATGGCTGTGCATGATTGTAATAATAGTTTCTATATAAGTTCTGTATAAAAATATCTTGATTGAATTTTGATTCTTGTCATTGTTCAATACATTCTTAAAATCAATGTCACTTGTGTCCTTCAAATATGAGTTAAATAAAAATGGATTTTCTTTATAATTTCAGGAAAAAATATATTTAAGGGATCTGATTCTATCAATTTGTTTTGAATAAGTTATTAATGCTCTTAACAAAGACTTAATTCTCTTCTCCATTGTCTCCTCCATATGTATAAACACATATACATACATAAATATTGTCACATATACATTTGTGTATATATATATTAATACAGTTACATATTTAGAGTTCAGTCATGAATACCAAGGATCTTCATTTACAATAAAAATGTAAAGTAAGTTATAACATACACAAGATGACACAAAAGAACAAGGAAGACTAAGCAGTTAGTTTATTTATAAAAATAGCATTTGCCTGTATTTATTTGAGACAATATCACCAAAATAATCAAAGAAAGTGGGAAAATGACTCATCTGTCCACTAATTTTTGTAGTGGCTTTTTGTACTCTAACCCTAAACTGAAAAATAGTAGGTTTTCATTTCTTGTTCAGTCATTTTTCAGTTTGTCTGATTCTTTGAGATCCAATTTGGGTTTTTCTTAGTAAAGGTATTGTAGTGATTTGCCATTTCCTTCTCTAAGGAGATGTCTTCCTAATTCCAAGCCTGACACTCTATCCACTGTGCTACATAATTGCCCCTCCTCTAGTGGGAATAGCTAAATAAACTATGAATACAAATGTTATTAAGCCATAAGAAATAATTAAGTGGACAGTTTATGGAAGGGAAAAACTGTGAAAATGGAATGATCAATGACTTCATTAATCAGAAGAAACCAAACTGACCTTGGAGTCAGAAAAGGCCAAGCAAGAGATAAAACTGAACATTCCTTAAGTTGAGTATATCAGAAATCCCTTGTGGCATTGATATACTGAGTTCTCCTCTGATATGCCAGAAAACCAAATCAGACTTATTCATGTCAACTCCCAATTATGAAAAGTAATCCAGTCCAGGGATGATCTAATAATATCATCATGAGATTACCTCAGATTACCTCTCCCCATGCCCCAACCTTCCCACCCCACCAATCCCATCCCATCATTTTTGTCTTTATAACTCTTGGTGCCTATGCCCATACTGAATTCAGTTCTATGCTCCTATACATACATACATACATACATACATACATACATATATATACCTACTAAAGAGGAATAAATCCTTGGATACCACCTATTTGTCTTTCTTGGTTCAAAATCTGGAGATAAGGACAAATTTTGAGATAATTGACAAATGGAAAGACCTTTATGAATTGATGCCAAGTAAAGTAAATAAAGAGGACGAGCTAAGAAACACAGCAGATAGAGCATCGAGCCTGGAATCAGGAAAATCAGATCTGACTTTAGACATTTAACTAGTTGTGTGACTCTGGGCAAATCACTTAATTCTTATTTTTCTTAGTTTTCTCATCTGCAAAATGAACTGGAGAAGAAAATGACAAATACCTCCAGTAGCTTTACTAAGAAAATCTCAAAAGAGGTCAAGAAAAGTTGGACATGATTTAAAATGACTAAAGAACAATAATAAAATAAACAAAGCTACGTAAAAAATATATACAATGACATTATAAAGGGAAAAAAATTAAAAACTTTAAAACTCCATTCATTGTGAAGAGTGTCAAGGTTTATAGTTTGAAAAAATTCAAAGAGATTCTTTGATAGTCACAAAAGAGTTTATTTATGCCTCTCATAGCTGATGAACTAGTCTCTAAAGGAGAATAGCAATTAGAGGAAATTTGGGAAAGTTCGTTATATTTAAAATTTGGGTTTACAAGGTTGCAAATTACAAAAACAAATAGAGAAGAAACTAGGAGGAAGCTTTTGATTCAGCTAAGGAAGCAGGATATCTTCTAGCAAGGTATTGCCAACCAAACAGGATGGGTTTTTTTGCAGGGGACAAATAAGAAGCAAGAGATAAGAGGTTTTAATGCTCCACATTCCTTACTAGATATGCAGTTTTTAGGAAATATTGGACATTGACCCACCATCTCCTTCTTTTCCATCTTTTGAAGAAGGAAATTCTGAGAACCCATCAAATGTAACAGCAGCAACAACAATAATAATCTATGATTTTAGAAGATTTAAAATGTAGAATAAATCATATTTTTAACATTGCCTATGTAGAAATTTTGTGCATTAAGTCTGCCTGTCTTCTTGAACTCCAACAAATTCCATTTTCTTCTTTATCACCTTTGCTAATTTTATGGGCTTAAAGTGCTACCTCATTGTTGCTCTAATATTCTCTCCATCACTATTTTGAGCTTTTATTTCTTTATGACTATTGCTATACTGGATGTCTTCTTTTGAAAACTGCTAACTCCTTTACTTATTTTCTATTGAAGAATTACTCTCATATATAAATTTGAATCAGTTCCTTATATAGGATGCAAATAAGGATATCATCAGGGAATGTTTTAGAAAAGAAAATTCCCGTTTAACTGTTTCCCTTCTAATTTTAACTAAATTGATATGGCTTATATTAAAAAACCTTTGGAAAGTGATATAACCAAAATTAGCTATTATACCTTCTGTAATCTCCTCTTTCACTCATTTGGTCCTAAATTCCATTCACTTCAGCAAACATTTTTGAAATACTGGCACTATATCTAGCAATAGACTAGCCTTACAAAATTGAAAGAAGATATAGGATACAAAAAACAAAACAAAACAACAACAATAACAACAACAACAACAACAAAAACAGATTCTAGCCTCTCTTTAAGAATCTAACTTTCTTCTGGTGGATTTCAGGATAATTGTCTGATATGTAGATAATTACCCTGTTAGCACCATCCTGAGATACAACCTTTTCAATGACCTATGAAGTCCCCACCCAATGTGATTGAAATCTTAGGATTTCAATGCCTCATAGGAGGCATCTCCAAATAAATTTTCTTAATACATTTTTAGTTCATTTTATTGCCTTAATCCAACATGATTTTTCACTATATTCCCCATATTTTATTCTGTATCCTCATTAGAAAGTTTGTTATTCTCTGAATATGTGTTACTCCTATAACCATGACTATCAGATACTAGAGTCCTTCCTGGGGAAAAATATGTAATTTTATTGTTATTGTAGGAACCAATCTTATACATATACATAAATAAATGCCTACAAATATGTATCTGCCTACATATATGTTTTTGTATATCTATTTGTGAAGAGAGAAATAAACACAGAGACAGAGAGAATCAGAAAAAGAGAAAGTATGGGCTAGCTCTTAGATGAATAAGTTATCTAAACTCTTTAATCTACAGTTTCAGGTATAATTATATTACCTTTTTCTTGTTATCAGTTGACTTTGAAATTCAGATTAGCCAGAAATCTTATGGTATGATAATTAAGCAGACTATCTGGGGGTGGAGAAATTTTCACCCTGTAAAAATGTGTCACAAAATATTTTTTTTTATAGTTTATATAATATTGGAGTTAACTGTTCTTTAAATGTTTGGTAGAATTCACATGTAAATCCATCTGGTCCTGGAGATTTTTTCTTAGGGAGTTGATTAATGACTTGTTCTATTTCTTTTTCTGAAATGGGACTATTTA